>JAJIYU010003793.1:0-25763 GCA_030144865.1 Tinospora cordifolia
CTTTTAAATTATTACAGGCTTTTGGTCTTTGAATCAAAATGGAATGTGAAATTTTCTTTTTCTGATAAGGTTCCTGGTCGGAATAGATGTTTCAATGGAGGTGAGCTAGGCCTAATTGCAGTACCCGTGGGGTTGATTGGAACCCTAGGTTCAGGGGTGTTTTCATGTGGTTCTATTCTTTTTTGGTGCCAGGTTATAACAAAATTCATTTGTTTCTCAAAAAAAAAAAAAAATCATAGAATGCTACTCAACTAATCAACTATACTTTGCAACAGATTAGTTCTAGCACCCGAAAGCTTAAAATAAACTAATAACTATTTCTGAGAAATCAATTTATGTTGAAAAATCCTTTTAGTTTTATTTCATACTATCACTCCTCTTCAAGACATTCCACTAAAGTGCTAAGACTCCTGCTAGTTTTAGTCTATTACATGCTATGGCTGTTGTAGAAGAGTGTTTCAATGATAAGATCTCAAGGTTTGCAACTTAAACCCTTCAATTGAGATGTCGTTGTTATATCACTCTGACCAGAACATTATTCGGCACCATAAAGCAAGTCATTTGTATTGTGTACTACCACAATGCATGACTCTTGGTTTGTGTCCTTTGAATAATGTTTTATGTGACTATGATGCTTATTTCTCAATGCTAGCATTAATATCTCTGATGCTTATTTCTAAATATGTGTGCACCCAAAACATTTAAAGTTGGTACTGGCGTTGAATGACAGATGTTAACAAATGCACGGGAAAAGTTGATTTCTTTTGTCAAGCCCATATATTTCAAACTATTCATTTTCATTTTCCTATTGCAGGTTGAGCTTGTTATGAAATTATTGGTGGACTCTGGTCCTTTCAAGGATGGCATACAGTGGAACAATCCAGCTTAATGACTCGGTTTACTTGTAAAGTTCAGATACACTGCTGCCTATTAATTGTATAGATGTGATGGCTCTAGATATTTTTTTATTTGAATTGTATATAAATACTTGTATGAGGACAAGCATAAGTTGGAATAAGTACAACATGAAGCCCTTTATTAGTTTTGTGTATATAAGTACAAAATTTTGATTTAGTGCAAAAAATGGTAAATTTGTTTGCATTAGCACATGAGCATTTCATTTTTATTGAATACGTTAGGATCCCCTTTTACATCAAAGAATTTCAATGAATTGAATATAATTGTACGTTAGGATCTCCTCTTACTGCATCTACGACATCAAGAATATTAGTAAGTCCAATTATCACAATTGATAAGGTTTTTTTTTTAACTTCTAAGGTTTATTTCTTAATTCAAGATAGCTTTTATTAATTGAAATAAAAAAATAGTAGATTTGTTCAGCCCAAGTTTTTATTAGCAGAAGAAACTTGCATTTGGGTTTACATTAGTGAATTCGTTCATATTATGATTAGTATCAATTGCACTCGAAATTATGATTGGATAAAAACCATAAATTTTGTACAATAGCAAGCCGAAAATTTTATCTTGAATGATGGGCAGTTCGTTTCTATTGGTCCATGATGATTACCTCATTGGCTAGACAACTACCGATAATAAATTTGCTTATATTGTAACATAAAAGCCTCGTTTAAAGATAAAATTCTTTTTGTGGTTATAAATACTTGTACACGAACAAGCGTTTTTACACCACTTTTGTCTTCTGACTACATCAGTCTTCTCTCACTTTGTTCGAAGCTCAAAATGAGAATTGCTTCACATGGGATGTGAACAAGGTGATTGCTATTCTGTAAATTAATCAAAACATACTAACAATAATTACAAACAGCGCAATTTCTTAAGCAGCTTTTGAATCCCAATGAAGTTAATATTAAAATACCTACAACAAAACCCAGTGAATTGATATGACAAAAGTATTTTCATATTTAGGCATTCGTGATACAATTACATATTTCAAATTAAAAAAAAAAAATCAACAAAAGCAGCCAGCCAAACCAATACAGGAATATTACGTGAATAACATCCAATCTGAGAAAACTCGAGTAATAACAGGGGAATCTTGGGAAGCATTGAATAGTAATTTCAGAGACTAAAAAAAAGGTTATAAAAACATGACTTTCTGGGATCTTTTAAATCCCATGATTCCTAAATGTTGAAAAAAATATATATATTATAGAAAATGAATCTTTATATACAAAGCCACCACCCTTTCCTCTGTTGTTGTGTTCCTGCTGCCGCTGCTGCTGTGAGAGACCAAAATATGAACTAAATATGCTCAATTTTATGAGCCGCGATAAACATACAAACCACCCACCACCAACCAAATGCTCCAAGAATGAGTAAAACACTAGCCCACCAAGGCCATGTAAACAAAACACAAACGTCATCAAACTTGTCAATCAAAAATCACCAAGTTACCTAATATTTGTATGCTGGAGAACCAGATGGTGGTGGTGCTGGGGGCAAGCGATTTGGAGTCCGGCGGCTGCTGGAGTTTGAACTAGAATTCACATCACCATTCTGAGTTGCTTCACCATACCGCCGGCTGTGGCCATTAGAATGAGACCTGGATGAGTCGTACCGATCAACTGATCCATTTGCTGCAGCATCAAATGCAGACCGCCAATCATCACTGGCAGGTACGCTTGTTCTTGGGCTACTCTCTGTGTCCAAAATTCAATACCAAGGAAAAGGTCTCAGTCATTAAGTACCAACATTAGAGAAAAGCACTTGAAACCACGACGCAAAATAAGGTTACCTGCACTACCATTGGTCCAAACAGACGCGGCTGATGCTCTATTATCATGGATGCTAAGTTGACGGGTAAGCTTCGAAAGAATAGAGGATTGTTTCTGGTAGCGCTCCCTCCTTCGCTTTACATTTTGGTCCTCTTGAAGTAGCTCTTCAATTCTGGGGGTGCTTTGGGAACTAATCACAGAAATTGAAAAAAAAAAAAAAAAAAAAAAGAAAGAAAACAAGAAAAGACAGCAACCATAAATTCCAAGTTAAATGAAGTGCTAGAAAGACCAATCACTTGTAGAACCGAATATTCAGAGGGTGAGATAGTTAAAACTTAAAACAATGCCAACCTGATAGAACTATAGAGCTGATTAAGCATTTCTTCCTTTGCTTTCTCAACTTGGCATAGAACCACTGCCTGCTCAACAAGAACATAAAGTTGCAGAGAAAGCAGAGGAGAATCAGCAAACAGAATTATATGACAATGCAGGTGGCTTACCTTGGGGACATTGGCTGAAAGACTATTCAGAACAGCTTCCACATAACCACGCACTTCCTGAGACATCCACCTGAGCTCTTCCTCTGGATCTGCAGGCCTTCTAGCCATGGAGTCCTGATGAATTGATGCAACTTAACCAACCATCAACCTTGTAAAAACTTAATCATGAATATGGCTGTTCATGATCCTTTTTTGTTTTTTGGTTAGACCACAGATAGATTGCACAATTCAGTTAATTATGATGAAGAGGCAGCATTTTGAGAATAAAGAGAACCACTTGTATAAGTAGGGTTCACAATGGATATTTTTGAAATAGAATATAACTTTTTTATAAAATATAGTATGAATGATTAAGATTTTAGGTAAGAGACCGAAGGTTACCAACTCCTATGGTTTGTTAGAATCAGGATTTTCAGATTTTATGAAGGATCAGAAAAGGAGCTTTGAACAATTGGAATTGCAAATCAAAAAACTGTATGCATGGGAAAAAAATAAACCAAAAATAGTAGAGCCCTTAGTTCACGCAAACAAAGGAGCACACCTCATTTTTTGGGTTCAGGTCTCAAGGAGATTAATGTTTAAATCTTTGCATTACATTCATCAATTACCAAGTCAATTGGTGGGAAACCGAACATTGAGGGAGAAGAACACAAAATCTTGATTGAGAATCAACACCAACACAGGCATTAGATTGTTAGATTAATAAATCTCGTGAAGCACATGCATGCATTCAGTATTTTATCTTGTGTAATTTGTTACACACAACAATCTATGCACGACCACTCTGGAAGCCAGCATGCTTCGGACACTTTATGCTTATGAGCACAAATAACTTCTCAGTGGCCCTAGTAACAAGAGATAACAAAATGGTCAAACTTTCCAAGGATATGGGAGGAGATCCAAATTTGTTGTTCAGGTCGATCAGAGTGTAAAGAAATAGGTAAAACAAAATGTAGATAAACATCTCATAATGTATTTAACTAGAAATTTGATTTATTGATTATGCTTTTGAAGCCTCCACTACAGCCTCTCTAACATGGAAACCATGGAATTGGCTCTTATCTTCCTCTTCTCCATTGTCGGAACATAGACACCTTCATCCATGTCTCAACAAGTAAATTTATTCAAGAATGAGGCAATGGGCTTATTTTTACCTTCAATCATGACTTGTACTTCTCTAGATCATAACTTTCTTCTTTACAACTCTTGTTTGCTCGAGTATCCTTATCTTTTTCCTTCGCTCTATCCATCATAGCCTTGTCCTTCAAATCAAGGTAACTGGCAATTACTCAAGAGATGCCCCCCTAGTGTGTAATAGAGCTCCAATAGTCACATCTCAAGTAAAGGAATTAAGGAGAGGCCTCGACTCCAGAAAAGACACCAACCACCATGACCGAAGAAAAGGCATGTTCCCATCAATAACACATCATAGGCCATCCTCAAGCTTCTTTGTTTTCACTTAAAAAAATAAAATAAAATAAAACAACTATCGATCACTAAAAGTGTCTACCTTCACCCATTTCATCTCCCAATACCCACCAATATGGCGCAACTCTTGCAATTTTCACACTTGAGAAAGCTAGCCTAGAAACTTGGAAGACCAATTTCAAAAAATGTCAAAATGAATGATGAGACAAGAATAATATCTCCTACCATTATAGCAATCACGTTTTTAGCTCCCCTAGCCTAAGCTAGAATTTTAGCCATAAAAGGAGGCCAAATGAGAAATCACCAAGCAAATCAATGTGTATAAAGGGGAAATTGTCATTTTTCATGTGGCCAGCACTTGCTTTGTTTAAATTCTGAAATAAAAAGAAAAAAACAAATCTTTCCATCTTGCATCAAAATTGGGAGGACATTAGATAGCCACTCGAGAGAACGCAAGATAAAGAATAGGCTTCATATTCTTGAAGTAATTCACCCACATGTTTGAGTGCGTCCTTTTGCTATTAACCTTGCATTGTATCTCTCTGATGACTCATCCGCAATATAGTTAATAGTCTAAACCAATTTGCATCCATAGGTTCCTTTCCAGCAGGAAACTCAGCAAATTCCCATGTTGCATTGTGATCTATGGCCTCTATTTCATCATCTATAGCTTGTCTCTGATTGTTATTAGATAAAGCCTTGGATACTAAATTAGGGGTTTGGTATTGTTCAAATCGAACACAAACATTCTATGGATTGGAAAAGACTTCTCAAATGACACAAAATGAGGAAATGGATACAAGGATCATTCAGTGCATTCCTTAGTTCCTTTTTGAAGAGCAATGGGTAGATTTTGACCAATGTCTATTTCAAGTTGAAGTTTTAAAGGGTATTGAAAGAGAGGATCAGGGATTGTTATTTCATTTTCAAGAATTGCTTTAGATTATTGGACTTCCATAAGTTCAAAGACTGCAACTTTTTTGCTTAAGCATACTTGCGCAGTCATTTGATCCATCGACCAAGCAGTTTGGGTTCCCCATGTCGGCTGTCATTGGGCTCTCAAGGTGCAAATGCAGATGGCTCAAGAATGGAGGACAATTGTATGGAAATCAATGAATAGGAACATTTGTATTCATTCTGAGTTGAGAAATAGCCAGGAAAACACTCTTCAGAGCTCATGCGTTTAACATTCCCTTATTTGAATTGTAAATATTGATTATTGACAAAGGAAAAACTCTCAAAGACTTCTAGAACAAGATTGACTGATGTTTTTTGTCTGGATAAAATTTTGACAATACTTCCATTAGACTCTTAAAGTCAAGAACCCGAGAAGGTAATTGATAATGAAATGTGCAGCAATTAGGATGGCTTACCCCCAATTGGACTTAGGTGTGTTGTTATAGAACAAGAAAACTCAATTGTATTTAAAAGATAGCCATTCTTTTTGTTCAACAAAGTCATTTTGTCGTCGGATGAGGACACAAAATAATTCATGAATAGCATGTCCTTGCAAAAATGTGAAATCAAGACCTAATTAAAATAGTCTTTGGCATTGTTGGAATGAAACTTTTTTATTTTCGATCATTTACCATGATGTGGAAAAGTGGGAGAATAATGTTCATGTTAGATTTTTTTTTTGTTTAAGGAGAAAGGTCCGCGAGACGGTTGTACAATCATCAATGAAAGACATAAACCAACATGCCCCACAAATATTAGGAATGAGGGCAGAACCTCAAACATCAATATGAATACGATCAAAAGATTAAAACTTTTTTCATATATCCAATGTCTTAAGCAAAGAGGAAAACATGACCTTAAGGGTTCAAAAAGGACACCCAAATCAACAATGAAAAAGCTAGATTCGATCATTATTACAAAGTTATAATTTGGATAGGAGTGAGGAGGTCTTGCTCATAGAGAACTGAAGGTGATATAATTCAATTTGTTCCTTAACATCTTCCGAAATCTTGGACTTGAAAAACACAATTAGTACAATAAAAAATACATTACACCTTAAATCAAGAGTAAGCTTTTGCAAGAATACAAGATTAGCTAAGAGCTTTAGTACATGAAGTACATTTCTAAGTGTAAATATTGGGCTAAGGTGAACATCTTCTATGCCAGGAGTAGTGGGTTAGTGACCCATCAACTGCAGTTATTTTTGGACTACTTGGACATGAATTAGTGAAATATATTAGAAAAGTCGTTCATTTGGTTTGCCGCACCAGAATCTATAATCCAAGAGTTGACAAATAATATATCCAAGACTTTAAATCCAATAGAAATAGGAAAACTTACCTAAATGGGACGATGAATTGGTATGTGAGGGTTTTTTAAGAGTGTCAAATAGAGTTTTCAATCTCTTGATCTCACCCGAATTGAATCTGACTGAACATTCAACTTGAGAACACCTTCTGAAAATAAATATCCACTAAACATATTTCTTTTGTCTCACAAATTAGTGGAAGCAGCAATAAATATAGTAATACTTAGATTCTTCATTAACAGCAAAAGGCCAAACAAAACCTTATGCTTAGTTAGATTCTTATTCTTTTTCCTCAGATCTTCCTCTTTTTATTAAAAAAAAAAAAAAAAAAAAAAAAAAAAATCTACTCTTTCTTCTTCAAACCTCTCCTCTTTTTTAGATTTGTTTCAGAGATGAAGAAGTACTGAAAGATGAACTCGCAAAGATGGTAAAAGTAGTGATGATGAGCAACATCAATGTCAAGAAATAACAGCAATATAAACGGCAATTTCAGCAGCAGTGACAACAAAAAGAAGCAGCGGTAGTGATACTAGCAATGATGAACAGTAATAGCAAACACGGAATGGTTTCAGAGATGAAGACTGACAAAAAACAAATCCAACAATGGAAGTCAAAGAAATTCCCAATTTTTTTTCAAAACTAAATCTTTGATAACATGTTGGAGGATGAAAATAATAAAGTACATAAAAGTATAACAAGGTTTGGTTCTACGGCCTACTCCATGTGAGAAGAGAAAAGAGTTTCTTATTCGTGGTCTCAATATGAGAGCACATATAAACAAATTTACATATCTTATATTATTTACAATTAAGCACAAGATATAAATGGTAACTGCTTTAGAATATTCTTTATTCACAATTCACTAATTGACCATACACAATCTCACTCACTGATTTTCCACTATTGATATGCCATCCTACAGATTAGTATCCACCAATTGATATTTACAATCTCACTGATTGATCTCTTTTTCTCAACAATACATATAGAATAGAGACAATATTGATACTGATTGCATAACCAACAACAAAACCACATTCTCAGGAGTATTAAGTCTATTCCTAACCATTAATCCTCTGGCTCCCCAGGGAAACAAAGTGGCAAGAGTTCGGATATTTTTAGACTATAATCAAGTTAAAACTTAAGATAAAGAAATGGCAAGTGCTATTCAAATTCAAAATAAATCTCAATTAAGGTGATTTCAATAGAAAATAGCAAAATTAGTTCAACAATGTCCCAAACTTTCACGCATTCTTGGTGTTTGACAAAGGTGTTTGAGTTTCACTTTCCAATAACAAGGTTAAGTAGTAACTCACCAGGGAACCGTCAGAAAGACTTTGTCTAATTGGCAGACCAGCATCAGATGATGCGCCCTTTCCTTGACCGCCCTTTCCTTGACTGCCCTTGGAAGTTACACTTTTTATTTTGGTCACCCACTCGTTTTTATCAGCTACACTCTCAGCCTTCAATATAACAGCACTATGAGCTGCAAAAACAATGAAATTGGAGTAAAAACCATATATTTACATGGTAAAAGGAATTTCGGAGCCAAAATACAATTATTTCTACTTTATAGAAACTGATTATGGCATACCTTTCAGAACTGTCTTGTATGGAATTTTGCTAGTTATTTTGAACAGAAGGCTGGGTGTTTTTGCTGAATCAGGTCCATTGGCCTTTTTATCCTTTGAGCCTTTTTGGGGAGGTTCTTCTTCATCAGCAAGCTCTTCTATATTACACTCCTGCACAACTTACAAATTAGATGAGGTTCAAAACTGCAATTTCACTTCCATTCTTTAGCACCCCAAAATGGAAATTAGCATGAAATAAAAAGCTAAGTGGAACCAAAGGGGAACCTTTCGGCCATCACAATTCTATGGTATAGAAATATTTAGCAAAGGAGTCAAGGCACCTAGGCGCGATCCCAAATAGCCTAGGCTGTTGGTAAGGTTGGCCATAGGTAATTATTTAATTTTTAAGATTAAACTTAGGCGCAACTATCGCGTTTAGTTGCCACCGTTGAGTTCGGAACCCTAAACGGATTGTTGGTGATAAGCCGGAGAAAGGTCAAGATGACGTCAAACATCATGCCCTGTATGCCCTAGGTGACACACGTGCTACAATGGCTAGGACAAAAGGTCGCGATTCTGTGAGCGCGAGCTAACACCAAAAACCCGTCCTCAATTTAGAATTTTGGATTGCAGGTCACAACTCATCTGCATGAAGCTAGAATATCTAGTAATCAACTATCAGACATATGGTGGTGAATTCATTCCCAGGCCTTGTACACAATGCCTGTCACACTATTTTTAAATTTCTTCAAAGCTTACTACAACTTAAAATGATTTCTAGTCTCCACGAAGAGGTATAAAAGACAACTAATTCATCCATTAGGGTGATATCTCTATTCTTTTTGACTTTACATCAAGAAACCCTGTGATTACTGCAAAACAGAATTGGTTTGAAAGTTTTTTTGGTAATGTCTGAAGACCAGGGAATAAAATCAGTTTTTTACGACATTCTAAGATATTTCTCTATTGCTCTTCAAAGTAAAAATCATTGTAGTTGAGATGCAGAGTTGTAAATAGCACAAATTGACCAAACTAATGACATCCAGAGTTATAGAGCTAATTTAGCATATGTATGCTTCCAGTAGGATCTTTGCAGGCATGAAAAGGAAGGAAACAAAGTATTCGTCCATATGTGGTAATGCTAATTACATGCGAACCACGCAAGCATTCTTAGATTATTTGGTTGCAGATAAAATTGGTCACCCATTAGAGTAATGCTTGTTGAACAGTCTATCAATTAAAAGCACGATACAAAAATTGCTAATAACCCACCTCTAGCGTGATGACACCATGAAAATGCTTCTCATCTTCCTTCTTAGTATATCCAAGCTGCAATTAAATTCGAGTAAAAGTCAGAATAGTCAAACTTAAATGCAAGTCAGAAGATGCAATATTAGCCATGAACTTACAGAAAAGAAAAAAAAAATGAAAGACAGAAAGAAAATCTCAGACACATTCCAATTGCATTAGAGAGCAACACCAACCTTTCCACTCTTCTCATTCAAAACAAACCATCGTCTGCTCCAACCATTTTTCTTGGAACTTTTCTTCAACAAATATCCTGATAAAGGTATGAAGTCAATGAAATGCAAAAGAGTTATGCAGCCAGTCCAAGCCGAAAGCATATCAAAAAAAGGAGCCCAAGTAAAACCAGCAGTTGATTAGAGAAGATTGAGATATGAACAGCCCAATCATGCATAAAAGTGTGTATCAAAAACACCCCCGGGGCGTTGGCATGGTGGTAGCGGGGCGGGCACGTGCTCACAAATTGTCCTGCGTTCTATTCCCGCCCCCGCCAGCGTCTTGTTGTCTCCCGGGTCCGGCCTTGGGACGGGCGGGGTAGCCCCCGAGTGGATTAGTCGGGTTACGGCTCGTGGTTCTGTACCCCGATTTCGTGGTTCGGATACCACTCGGTTATCCAAAAAAAAAAAAAGTGTGTATCAAATACAACAACAAATGTGTCAATTATGAACTGTTACATTTAGGACATTGTTAATTAATTATCACATCAGATGAACACGTAGTGAGTAGGCAGGCTAATCACAGAAGAGTTAAAATATAGAATACATCAATCACTATGCATAATATCCCACTGTTTCAGGATAAGACTGAAAATACAACAACAAATGCAAACAATTATTATCTGTTACATAAAAGACACTGTTAATTAATTATCACACAATGATAAGAACACAGTGAGCAGGTTACTGACAATAGAGAAGACATCAACTACATCAATCACAATGCATATTATCCCACTGTTCCAGGATAAGATCAAAAATAGGATATCTTTTTTTTCCTTGACAAGAAACAAAAAAACAAAAAATCTAATATTAAAGTGGAAGTCCTATACAAACAATTTAATGACCAGGATAAAAACTACCCCTTACAAATTACATAAAATAAGTTCTGTTTCACAAAAAAATAAAAATAAAAAACATAAAATAAGAGAGTAACCTTTGAGCCAACCCCCTAAATAATAACCCTTTAAACAATTTACAAAAGTTTGACCCCAAGAAAAGCAAGGTAAAAAGATGTATCCCAAATAAGTTTAAAAAACATCATTTTGTCATAAAAAACATCATTTTGTCATCAAAAATCCTATTAGTACGCCCCTGCCACAAACCTCAAGCAAAGACCACAACTCACAAATAATCCCTCAACTTTTTTGGACATTCATTATTTTGAGGGAATGACCATAACAATGAAATTAATGCTAGTCCATCCCTCTGTAACCCTTCAGCCCATTTTTGCCAGATCTTTTTCAAGAATACGCACCCCAAATATAAATAATTGAATGATTGACCAGCTTCCATACATAACATACACCAACTAGGATAGAAAGCCCATGATTTACATCTTTATTACAATACGTTTGCATAATTCAACTTTCAATGGGAAATAGACCAACCTAAGAATTCAGCTTTAGGGTTGATAAATGGGCAATAGTCCAACCAAAAAATTTAGCTTTAGAGCTAACATGAGCCTTCCAGATGAACTGATAGGGTAAAGAATTGGAAACAGTGCCACCTTATGAGATGGACAGATGAGAACGTAGAGATTTTGATGAACAACAACTAGAAGGGTAAATAGGCTATCATTACCTATCCAACGAACTAGAAAGATGGACATGAGTAAGGATATCAAGGAAGAAATCAAACTCTTCGCATTCTCTATCCGATAAATTTCTCCTAAAATGATGGTTGTAGAAGCTTGCTTATAGATATCTAGTAATTGTGGAGGTAATATTTTCAGGGCTAGTTTATTTCTGATTTTTTTTTCTAAATAACAAAGACTATTTCAATAATAATGAGAAAGGAAGTACATGTAAGGGGAGACCCCTGCCAAGACACACACAACAAACACAACTACCCCAACCCACCTATAAGACATTACCCCACCCTCTCATCTACTCCGACATTGAATTATGAATATCCCATCGAAAGAGGGCAGGTACTGATCCAAAAAAAAAAACAAGAGACTGAGATTCTTCTCATATCTCATTAGGAAGAAGGAATTTGTCTTCAAAATTCAAGGCATTTCCTTCCTTCCACAAGCTCCACAACATCTCCAGACTAGTCGCCACTCAATAACCCTCCACCTCTTATCAGCTTCCTCCCAATAGGGGCAAGCACAACATAGAGGCTCCCTCTGAAAATTCTCCGAAAAAATAGGAAACTGCCTTGATTTTTTTTTCAAAGATTTTGACGAACTTTTGTAATCTTACAATTACAGGGTGTACTTCACTTCAATTGTCCATACCTAATTAATTTGGCTAATTTCATTAAAATTCAGCTAATTTTCATACCATGCTTGTAACTGTATTTGAGAAACTCATAGCAACCAAAAAAAACTAGCAAGATCAGCTCTATTGTCCAAGAAGACAAAATCTAACTAATCACAACTTTCTTACAAACATATAGAATATTAAGATCAAGCACATCTGCAATAATACTCAAATTCATAAAAGAATGTTTTAAGAAGTGCAAATTCAAACAGCCCCTTGAAAAAGTATGCAAAAACAAACAACCATACTATCAACCAAATTCAAATGCAAACCTGCAGTTATCTCTTTACTAGCCCCAGCAGTCTTCAATGCAGATCCTTCTTGTGTATCTTTCTCAGGCTGAGTAGATTTGTCTTTCATTGATTTCAAGCTTCCCCCGGTTTGTTGACCAGTTTGAGGACTGGTTGCCTGAAAAAGAACATAAATGGTTAAAGTAATTAAAAGCAGAAACAGAATATTGTAGAAAGCAGAACATGGACTGATCAAATCATTGCCTATCAAAGATCTACTACATGAATAATACCAAATATTGAACTCAACTCAACTAAGCTTTTCCTTAACTACATGTGGCCACATGAAAATAAGTTCCCTCTACTCCATGAATAACACTATATAAAAGAAAAACAAAAAAACAATAATACCCTATTCAACAGGGTTTGCTCTGCTTCTTGTCCTTTTTTTGAGGACCGGTTCCTTTGTTCTTCCTCGCGACGCTGCCTTTCCATCCTGATAGAAATCAAACAGGATAAAATGCATCACAAAAGGCAAATCAAGGAGCAAGAAATTATAGAACATATAGAAAAAGAAGACCATTATAGATAGTAAACGTGCAGATAACAAACAATGCCATATCTGACAGAGCATCAGGTGCCATAACACAAATAAGGGAACATTCATGTATGTGCACTACTGGGACGAAAGTTGAAGGACATCTCCTGTAAAATAACATCAATTGTAAAATGTGCAAATGACATTTGATAAAATCTTTAATAATTTCAAATTCTCATTTGAAATATCACAAAATGAGACCCTTGAAGTAGTACTATAAAAGACCAAAATGGCAAACATGGGTAAACAAACAACTCTTGATGGTAATATACAGGTTGATAGGTTAGTGCAACAAATGTAGACAAGTCAATGAATGGTTTAAGAAAAAAGTATAGGTATATAAACACACACATACGGGTGTCTGACTGAGTGAGAGAGAGAGAGAGAGAGAGAGAGAGAGAGAGAGTGGGTGTTGTTGTGTGTGTTTGTTTTACTGGAAATGATTAGATAATGTTTCATATCCACCTCTGGGCATCCACTCATCTCTACTCAACCAAATCTTTTCCAAGTCCAAAAACCTAAGGATGAGTGCATGAATTTTCTTTGCCACTATCTTCCTCATGTTAGACCTTCATCTATCCTTGCACACCTCAAATGACCTAATATTAATTATCTCTCACTGAATCTCTAAATGCGCAACTCCTACAATTTCTCAAGTCTTGTTCATTTCTTTTTATTTTTTCATTTGCAACATAGCATCAACAATAAAGATGCCAAAACACAGATGTCAATTGTATCAAAAGAGCCCTAGGAAAGTTGCCATAGCAGCAACTCAATTCAATTAATCCTACCATACAAAACCAGCGAACAAATAAACAGAAGAATAGCTTCAAATAATGAAAAAAGGCATAAGGTTAACGCAAATGACAATAATAACATTTGGCAAAATAGTCATAGATCTCCAACAAACACTTTTTGGAGGAGAAAAAAGAACATTTTATTAAGTAATTAAGAAATATATACATTAGATTAGATATACATGACCTATATAGATCTTCAGAATCCTTCCAATAATAATTATATTACTTAGGAAATATTTGTAATGAGATTACCTCCTTTGGACTAAACGGATAAAATGTTGAGGAGGTACAAAAACACGCTCCATATCAACAAGAGCAACTACCATCTTCTTTGCTTCATTTTTGAATCCATCCAGTGCAGCACTTGCAATTGAAATGACCTGGGACAAAGGAAAATTACATTGTACATAAAATAACACAAAAACTAATATTTGACAAAATATTAAAATGATAGTAATACCTCTCTCTTAAAAGGAGGATATCTTCCAAGACCTGGAGTGGAATTTGCAGCAGTAGAAACTATATCAACAAGTACATGATGCACCTGAATGGAAATTAACTTAAAATATAGTCATGTCTTGAATACTATAGATAAATTGCTATCTAAGAAATTCAAATTGTAACTTGGACTTTGGTCTCTTCAAATTTGAAATGAATTAGGGAAACTCAATGAAATCGTTATTAGAATCACCATTCTTTTTTGTTTATTTGGACTCTTGTCCTTTATTTATTGGAAGATAATCCAAAATGAACAGGTGTGGAAGCTATAATTGTAAATAGTGATCACTCTATGGAAGCATTAGTTTGTACATTCCTCTGTCACTACTCAAGGAATCATATTTTTAAATGCAATTATGAAATATAATAATTTAGAGAAAGATTTATAATGTCTATAATTCTTGAAACATGTCACATGAGGATTAAGCTATTTCAAAAACTTTTATACACACTCATAAATGGTAGGTAAAGGCATAAAATTATAAATAATAAATAAATTACATGTTCATTTTTGTTTTAAATTATGCAGTGTCAACCTTGTATTCCTTCTTGTGATACCTTAATTTCTATTTGTTGCATATAAATTTCAATTTCAATCTCATATAATTAAATTTTTGGTATATCTTTTGATAGAATAGAGATTACAAATGAATTTTTAATACATGTTTGTGTGTGTTTGAAAAGTCAAAATACTTAAGAAGCTTTTGAGTCTTAACAATTTGATATTTAGCCTCACTTCAAAGGTAAGGGTGTAAATGGATTGATTCAAACCATGAAATTGAAATGAGTCAATGTATTTGATTCAGTTTGCTTTCTTCTTTACTAAATTTCAGAATGGCTTCAGCTTAGAAAAAGTATAACCCTTTCAATTTGGTTTAGGGTTGTGATTTGAGACTTTAAAACCCATCTACAAATCGAACTGGTTTCAAAAGTAAAAGTGTAATATTTAGCATTAATGTCCTAGATTTAATTATATAAACATTGTCTGTTCTTTTTTGGAGAAGAAACAACTTATTTTTATTATGTTCAACCAATAGTAGTATGTTCAGCAAACTGTTATTGGCCTAACACCAAAATGTACATATATCTGATTTTTATTGTATAGATACTGCTATTCAAAAGTTAGATAATCGTCTTGCTTAGTAAAGCTTATTTTCAAAATTTATTAATACATTGAATTTTTCAAATTATTTTACATATAAAAATATTATTTTATTTATTTCATGTACAAGCATTCAAAAGTTACACCTATCAACCAAACCAATTATGGGTAGTTTGGTTCAAGTTAATAATTTTGAATTAAAGTAATTAAATTAAACCAAAACAAACACAACTGTCTTCGATTAGGTTTAGGTTTGAGCATCAAACTGACCCGCACAAAACCAACACTCATATTCAAAGGACATTTTGTGATGATTCAGTTTTTAATTCGAAATTTGATTATTAAGAAATTCACAAAATTTGATAAAAATTTAAAGAATTATGTTGAATATTCACTCTATAATTGCAACATCCTTTTCTCAGCATCTTTTCAAGAGATGACTTTCTTTTTGCCTCTATTGATTGCACGTTATCTCCCTAGTTTGATGAGTACCTCTAGTTGCAGTTGTGTGAAATACTTAAATTTATGGGAACAACAAGATCCTCAAGAGATCCCTTCATGTGGGAAGCATATCATTAGTTAGCATCATCCTATAGATAAATGCTTGCAAACTCTCCAAAGCATACAACCTCAACGTTTGGTTAAGGGAGTTAGAGAAGATTATTATTTTTTGTTAATGGTGGACCAATTGTCCCATTTTAAGCTGCCAATTAAAATTTTTTCTTTGTTTTCTATTAACATTAAAATACATAAAAAAAAATAAGAAAGTTATGTTGCAATATCAATTGAAACTTCATCACTAAGAATTCCATTTACCTAAAAGAAGATTAATACAATCTTATAGAAGGACCTCATATGATTAATCAAGATATTACAATATTGAGTTCCTTAGGCAAGGTATTCTTAATTGTGAACAATTGGAGACGTATAACAGTTGAATAGAAGTTAAAATAATCAAGTACATGAAAAGATAGCGCATGTAATTCCAGTGCCAAAGTAACTATGAACATCAGTCCATTTTCTAAGATTCCCCTCTCTTAGGGCATTTTAGAACCGATATCCCAAGAAATAGATTTTTCTTAAGAAATAATTTTACAAGTTTTCTAATGGTTGTTTGCTTGAGAGTGAGAAAATTTTTTGCTTATATGATGCAAAGAGAATAAAAAACAAAATGCCCTATTAAATATGACCACAAACATAATAATATCAAAAAGATAAAAAGTTCAAATGACAATTAAATTTTCCCACCTGATGCAATTACATTTTTTATTTTTAATCAGGACCCCTAAAATGGCAACAATATGAGCATAAAATAATACCAGAAAGCATAAACGGTGGGAAAACAACTCTTAAAGAGGGCAATTAGCCTTCCATTGAATATGTAGTAAATACATATGCAACAAGAAAACATACGATAATTGACAGACAGATTCACCTCATCGACACAAAGACGTGATGGTTCCTTTGCTAGATCGAGGACACCCTTTATTAGAGACCTCAAACCCTTCTCCGGAGAGATAAGATACGGTTGATAGCCATCAGCTTCTAGTACAATCTGGTTCAGCATTGTTGTAACAAATGAAAAAAATTAAAAGCTTTGTAAGATGCAATATACTAAGAAATGACATGAAATGTACCCTTTTAACATTGTTGATGTCAAAATGTCTATCCAACGGCAGCTGCTTAATTCTGTTAGGAAAATTTCCCTCAAAACTGGCAACAATTTTCCAACCACTACCCTGCAAAGAATAATTTACAGAAGCAAATAAGAAATAGTAACCTATTAAATACAGCAAGAGCTGAGAGAATTCACAATGCACAAAAGATTTATAATGTCTCGAACCAGTTTGCATAAGCTTCCACACATCAATAAAATTCAATATTATACACATGTGCATACATGCGCCGATATATACATACATACATACATACATACATATATATATATATATATATATATATATATATATGTATGTATGTATGCATATAGTGTGTGTGTGTGTGTGAAGCAAAGAAAAGAACAGTGCATTAAACTACTGATTTGATGAACTTCACCAATTTCACTAATCGTATTTAAATGTAAATAAAATATACATAGACAAAAAGTTCAAATAATTCACAAACTACTTTACACCCATTGCAACTTACACTTTCTAAATAAGTAGTTCATTTTAAAAAAAATGAAGGAAACCAATTTTCATTTGATCAGCCTCTGCAATTACCAGATAAAACTGGGTACATCATCACTTCCTATGAAATGTGTTATGGTGCAGTCCCGTGCAAACACTCCTTTTTATTAGATAAGTTATTTTCAAGACCATAAAAACTTGCAATTGAAATTTCAGTTCAGACAAACAATGTATTACATTTCTTTACATATCTTGAAAGATAATTTGATCTTTCCAACATTTGAGTAAAGACATTCTAACTCAACTTTTCTTTCAGTTCTCTACATCAGATTTTTTCAATTGTTTTTAATATAAATGAAACAACATTTACATAGGAGCAATTGAAAAAATGATTTACCTCACCAGTAGCAATATGCTGGAGAAACTTATCTTCAAATTCACGACAAAGCTCCAAAGCTATGGCTCTTGTACCTTCAGCAGAATGAACCATCTGCTCACCAAGCCTAACTAACTCATCCTGCACTATTTGAGACTTACCCTGCAGCCTGCAGAATCATAAAGGAATGAAGATTTCTGATATCCAACTGTCAAATAATAAGCATTTATTAAAACTTTAAGAAATACCTAATAGGAAATCAGTAAAATAAAATAGTAAAGATTATGCCACAGAGAAAAAGCTTTAGATTGGATCAGATGGACTTGGGAACAACAGGAGTTCTTCTACAATAGGAGAACCCAAATATTGTACCAATTGCTAGATGATTCTTTAGATCCAGATGATTTCTATGAAACACAATCCTAAGTCCATTGTAAGCCTTCAAAGTATAAGCCAGTACTAGGGCTTATGAAAGATGTGAGATTTTACTGAACATTATTCAGAAAATTGCATCATCAGTACTAAGGGCTAGGTAGACAAAAATACCACAAATCACAAAAAGTAATAATCTAGAGAAAGGGACACATATAGCAGACTCTCTAGAAAGGACAGATGTTCTGATGAGAACTTGTTGCACATGTATGGAAATCTATCCTCAAATTCTGTAGTTAAACCCATGTGTTAGACTGTTATTTTAAAGGACATAGGGATAGGAAAGGAAAGACTAAGTGTGTACCCTGAAAGAATGTTTGGAAGCCTGACTTTCATACGATTACGAATCTGCTGAGCAAGAGTTTCCACCAGTGCTAATCGCCCAAGCTTGTTCTGGGGCACTCCAGTAAGTATAGATTTTAGACTTTCACTCTCAGCTCGCCAAGCAGTTTCCAAAGAATTTTCTGATCCAACAGACCCAGATTGTGCAGAAGCAATAGACACAGACTGACCAATTAAGGCAACCCATGGCATGTCAGCTGCACTTCGTGGTCCTTGATTTAGTAGTAGAGCCTGAACTGCAGCAAGAGCTTTCTGGTCTTGAGCCGCTTGGTCTATTTTACTGATAACACCAATAACTCTGGTACCTAAAGTAGACAAAATAAGGGTCATAATTGACTAAATGTATATAGCCACATCCTCTTTCTTTTAAAGAATCAACTTTGCAAGCATATATGGGAGTAGGAACAAACCGTCTGCATCAAATTCCTTAGCCATCCTCAGGGCTCGAGATGAAGCAATTTCTGATGCCTGGGAAGCAGGCACAACAACTAAGAGGACTGCATCATTATGTTCGCCATAGTCCCTGATCTGGGAGGAGGTAGAAGAATAGAGGGTGGGAAAAGAGATGAACAGAAAGACTATTTCATAAATAAGAAATTATTGTCAACATAAGAGAATATTGATTAAAATTCTTAACAAGAAAGCCATTACTCAGCGAGAGAACCAAAAATTAAGTAGCACCTACTGTTATAATAATGAATGCCATACAAAAACTTCTCTTAAGGAAAAGGAAGAAAGATACATAAACAGCTGCTCACCATTGTATCGTCCACAATCCTTTGATCCAATCCAGGTAAATCAATCAGTTTTAAAGGCGGAGCTGAGGAAAATACCATATCAGCTGGAAACTATGGAAAATTTTCTTTTTACATATTGAATACTTTCTCAATAATTAAATCAATTATTTGAACAAAATAGGGAATAGTCAGTGTGCCCATATAATCAAGTAAGAATAGTAAAAACATAAGAAGCAATAGCTTCGACGTAAAAGAATAAACAAAAAGCTTTAAACACTACCAAGGAGTTGTAGTTGAAAAGAAAGCGCTTATCTCCAAAATCCATATTAACCAGTTAGAGCTTTTTGTATTGATAACTTCACATAACAACTTAAAAGCCTTTGCAACACATAAAAAATAATAATAATAATAGTAATATGATTTCCACCAGGTATTGTAACACTAACACTTAACAAGTTTCCAATCCTATCAAAGCCTGATTTATAAAATTCTAAAGAATTTCAATATAGTTGGGAAAAAGGCAAATAACTAAATTACAGAAAATCCAGAACTACCATTACAGTCTATCAACATGGAAACTTTTATAAAAACTAAATCTTAAAAAAAAAATAAAAAAATAAAAATAAAAATAAATCAAAACACTGCTTGATTCAAACCATTGATTATGCATGAAAAATGTTCTTCAATCACAATGAAAGTTGTAGGCCCAAATAAGACTATGAACCACTATAGGAGGCATATCAATCAATAAATTCAAAAAAAAGAAGATAAAGAAAGTATTAAAAAATAACTAAAAGTTGAAATGAGGACATTTGAAATCTGTAATTAGAGACCTGATGCTCTTTACAGAATGCATAAAGTATCATAATTCATAAGCTATACGTGATCAAATAGCAATTTCCTAATCCCCTTAAAACTTAATTTAACAAGTCTAAAGACACCACATCATGGCCGAATAATTGTTAAATGCTCAACAAATATATTAGCAATCAATCTAGAGCTGTAGCTAAGTTAAGATTCGATCAAAATAGAAATCTCTTTAAAATACTTGTTTATAATTGCCATTAAGTCTTAAGAATATGTTATAATTAACCAATTTTACCAAGGTTCCACCACAAAAATGCCAGATGCAGTTTTGGAGACCATGGTTTAGGATCAACAGCCTTTAAGATAAAAGTCTAATGATCAATTTGTGTGTGTGTGTGTGTGTGTGTGTGTGTGTGTGTGGATAATAATATTAACTTAAACCTAATCCATTGTTAAAATATAAAAATAATACACAAAAAAGTTAAAACAAGGGAGCTTGACTAAGTGAGGATTTGACCAACTTACGCAAAAAATGTGGCCCATTAACCACAAGTGATTGTTCTAGGTCGGGCATTAAACAGTAAAACAGGGTAGATCATAGATAATAAGAACACAAGAGATGAACACCAAGTTCAAAAAAAAAAAAAAAAAAAAAAAGAGAGAGAGAGAACATTAGATTGACTTCCATAAGACTAAACCAAATTTTAAAAATGTTAATGCTTATTTTTTCAAGTATTCATTCTTTTATGTAGGGTCGGGGACTATTATAATCGTCACCTTCACACATGCATTAAGGCATAGAATCTTATGAATAAAAGTAATGAATTAATGACTGACCAGTGCTAGTGCGTAACTTCAAATATATTTCATCCGCATGTCCTTTGCTGGAGGCTCCTTTACTTAGCCTGTCTTGTAGAGAGTGCCGAAGCGCACCTATGAGATGACCACAGAAATTTGAGGATTAGCAATGCCTTCAAGATGACAAGTAGTTTGCGCATTAACTGAAAAGACAACTGTAAAACAAAGCGCTTAACAGTAGCTGCGAACATGAAATAAATAGCAAATGACCTTGGAACTACAAATGGCTTTAATGGTTCCAAACATGTCAAGAAGACTCACTTGCAGAAACTTGTTGAGACTTGTTGTCTATTTGCAAGATGATGGCTTTATTGCTAATTGAACCATCTCTTTGTAAGTCAATGCTTATGGGGGCTCGAGTTGCACCATTTTCACCTGTTGGCTGTAAATAGAGATAGTAAATAAAACAGACTTAGTACTCATTCAGATGAGATTATTGGCGGTAAATCACAAAATAAACATGTAACAAAAGAACAGGAGAATGCACATTGGGTGTGACTTACAAGTACAGGATGTCCAATCAAACTATTTAAAACAGCTGATTTTCCAGCACCCTAACATGTTCGAGCACAAGTAACAAAAGTTAAAACATTAAGTTGATAAGATAACCAGAACAACCTGCTCGTGTAAACATATTATCGAAAAGCAAATCATAAGGAATTAGTAAAGAAACACGCTATTATATGATTTTTCCAGTTTTTATACGACATTCAAATGGGCCCAAGGAAAGAACTTCAAAGAATCTGCTTTACCAAATTTAGAGTTTCTGTAACGTAGATGACACAATTCAGCTTAACTTTCTTCAACGAAACGTTTCTGCTCTACAAAATGATGCCTCGCTAGTCAAATGTAGTCAAAGAAAGGGAAACGAGAAAACATTGAAAAGGAAAACTAGATTAATTAGTTTAAGCTCCAGTCGGAGCAGGGGCAAGTCCATCAATTTGTACAGGATCAGCTTTCTTAGCAAGTCTCCAAGATTCGGACCATTTGAAAGGCCGTTTAGCTCAACAAGAACTTAAAATAAGAACGCGAGTCTCACGAATGAAGACAACTTAAAATGCCAGCTGTGACAGTAAACCTCAAGAAGTAGAACCACCAAATTCGCCAAACTACAGTGAGATCTGCACTAGTACTAGAGCAATTTTTCATCAATCTTAATCCTACTTATCCATAACAAAACCGCCAGCACAAGCAACGAGGCAAATCAATCATTTTGTGAAAACTTAACCAAAAAAATGGAGGATCCAGCGCCGTCAGATCCAAAGTTCGTACACAATTACGAAACCAAATCGCAACAAATCAAATGTGTAAGTTCAAGATCATTTCCTAACTGCAATTATTTACAGGAAAGGAACTTACGACATTGCCAAGCGCAACCACGTTAAGGAAAGTTGAGGCTCGCCTGGACGACGAGGACGAAGACGATTCATCGACATCTTCATCCGCAAGAAGAGCCGCCGCTTGCAACATCGAATCTGAGAGTTGAACTAACTCGTCTATCGCCTCCATGGCTCAACCGATGGATCTAATGGACTCCGGCAACAAGCTCTGGAACGAGATCAAAAACTGACAGATTCTTCACGAATCTCCGATGACAGAATAAAGGATCTGAAGCTCCAGCGCGGAAAGATTTGAAGAAGCAGACGAGAGGGGTTGGGAGTTTCAAGAGAATGGGTGCGAAATTAATAGAATCACCAGAAACCCTCCCTCTCTCCCCTTCCCTCCCTCCCAGTCTCTCTCTCTCTCTCTCTCTCTCTCTCTCCTCTTTTTCCTGGTTTGATATTTGAATCTGTTTTTTATCCTTCTGAGCACTTTGTTCTGCAAGGGAGAAAGTATTCCACACTGTCTTGCGTTCGTGCGGAACATTCATTTCCTAACCATCGACGATGGACGGTTAGAGCGTCATTTTTAAGGTCGCTGGGACTCCATTAGATGATGACGTGGCGTGAGTACAGAGATGACGTTGCAGGTGGGGTTTTTTCTGCCGCCCAACCGCCACTGGTTACACATGTGTGTTGCTTTATTTGACGTGGCCTTTTCAACTTTGTAAAGAAATGGGGCTTTCGTCCAACCATCGGTTGCCACGTCGACTGGAGCAGAAGACTTTTGTTCTGCATGCCCCAAATTACTAGCGCTAGAACACAGCTTGCCCGTAATTGCTAACCCAGCAGTTATTAATAATAAATATGCGATACCTCATCATACCCATTTATAAATATTATAATTAAAATTCTTATTTAACTACACCAATCACTTTTTTTTTTCTTTATAAAAATTTAGCCAAATTTAAAGATGGCAAAGAGTACGATGCAAGCGGATAGAAATATGGACAAGATCTAATAATATTAACAAATATTTGTCTTGTTGGTACCCAATCTTATTTCAAAAACAGATAGAAAAATATTTTTTTATACTTTTACTTTTTTTTTTTTAGAGTTGCCTTACTTTGTTTATATTTTTTAAAAATATAGTATTATTTTTAACGCATAAATAAAAGTTCATGGCAACATTTATACTGCATAAATAAAAACAATACTATAACAAGAAAATAAATAAAAAAGTGTAGTAAATAAATATTTAATTAAGCTAGATCATAAATAAATTATAATAAGAACGTATAAAATATTTACTATGAAAATAAATGGGTTCACATCTTTTTCTTTGGGAGCTAAAAGGTGTAAATATCCTAACATTTACTTATTTTGATGAAATAATCCTAACTTTTGAAAATTAATAGATAAATACAAACCTATTAGGGATGATTTAAACAAGTGTTTGTTCATGTGGCACTTAGTTGGCACGACGTGGCATAAAAGAGGTAGGTGACATGTCATGTTGTTCCACATATTACCCACTGTAAAAAATAATTTTCAAAAATACCATAGCTAGTATACAATGAAAAAAAATTACGATCGTCGTTGCCATTGACCATAGCAGCTCGCCTGAGACGATCATCGTTGCCATCTGACCAAAGCCAAGTTATAACGAACCTGCTGGTACGATCGCCGATAACGCATAGGATAGCTCGCCTAAGACGATCGTGGTTGCAATAGAGGAGAGCTCTCCAGAGACGATTAATGTTGCTGTAGAGGAGACGATCGCTGCTGCCAGAAAGGGAGAGGAGGAGCGTGCACTGTTGCCGCAGAGGAGAAGCAAAGGTCGCTAGTGCCCTAAAACGCACGGAAACGGGAAGGCACAGAAAGGGGAATGCACAAAAAGCCAATGCGAAAATTTCTTGAGCTTCTTGCTCTTTAACAGAAGGGACTTGTAAAGGTGATATTCGTAGGAGATGGTTGTTGTTAATTAGAGAGCAAAGTTTCTCGTATTATGCGTGTATTCCAATTTATCTTAGTTCACTTTTTTTATCCACCGTATGTCTTGGACGGTTCTGAAGTGATCAGAAGCTATTGTTATAAATCTGTTATAATGAATGAACAAACCAAGAAGAAAATGAAACCATCAATCAAATAACTTAACCAATCATTCAACAAGTTTTATGATAACAGGTGGTTCAACCAAGAAATTTCTTCACATTAATAACATAAACTAGAGGAATCACCCAAACATCCAGCGACATTACTAATAAAAGAAATACAAAAAAAAATTCCCAACAGAAATAACAAGACCCATTTCTCTTTTAATCAAAGAGATCCCCAAAAATGCTTCCCCTTCCTGTGCGTTTCTGTGCATTCTAGTGCACCAGCGACCTCTGCGGCAACGGCGCTCATCTCCTCCTCTCCCTTCCCGGCAACAGTGATCGTCTCTTCTGTTTCTCTAATTTCTTCTCTTCGATTTTTCATTGTAACTTGGCTTTGGTCAGATGGCAATGACGATCGTCTCTGGCGAGCTGCTATGGTCAGATGGCAACGTCAATTGTAAATTTTTGCTCACTATATAAATTTCTGTTCACTGTATAGTGAGCTATGGTATTTTTGTAAATTGTTTTTTAGAGTGGGTAACACTTGGAACAACATGACACGTCATTCACCTTTTTTGTGCCACATCCCTGCCAACGCCACATGGGCAGACACTTGTGTAAATCATTCCCAGAATAGAAATATAATAAAATAAAATAATTTCGTATTTATCTGTTAATTTTTAAAGATTAAGATTATTTTGCCAAAATATATAAATGTTAGGCTATTTACACCTATCGACTCCTTTTTCTTTTTAACTATGTCTGGCCATGCCTGATATTTGAAATAAATACGTATTCAGTCCTATATTTAGATGCAAGGTTTATGCCTGTTGTAAAGAAGAGTCAAGCAAAAGCAAACAAATGTATTTGGACTAATTTTGCAGGGAGTTATATTTTTTAATACAATATATTAATTTTTTAATATAATATATCATTTTGTAACTATTCTTAATATGCATTCTCTATTTAGCTCTTCATTCAATATTTATAAATATTATAGTTGCATAAAAAAAATGTATAACTATAACAATTATTTTTAATCTTTATAAAAACATTTGTGTTGTTAGCATAGAAAAAAAAATTGTTAATTGAACTATTAAAGTTGTATGAATGCAATTGCAATCCATCAAACTGTTAAATGATTTAATTATGCGTATATCAAAGTTTATACCTCATTCATCTAGTCAA
>JAJIYU010003794.1:0-25853 GCA_030144865.1 Tinospora cordifolia
TTCAATTTTGTTATTAAAGAAAATTCAATTACCATTTGTATTCCCTGAGGACGATACCCGGACTTTCCGGATATTACTACAAGCGATCTCGTATACTTGCGGGTCCGCTAAAAATGCTCCGCTCTTGATGTTCCTCTCGCGATCGGTCACGTCTAGCTAGTACCGGGTCCTGCGAAATCATTCTAACTTCGTATCATTAACAGGAGACTTGGTTCATTCTAACTGTACATCATTGGTCGATTAATAACTTGACCTAGGCAAGAATAGTTCACCTATGTTTATTCCACTTGCCTTAGTTGCTAAGTTGATGTGATTGACCTTGGTCAATCTCAGCCAACCCTAGTCAACCTATCACTTGCTGATCTAGCTGGTCAACAGAGTCCCTACTAGTCAATTATGTTCTACATGGGGTCAATTGGGCCAAAAAGGGGTCAATGTTCCCAATTCTCATAATTTAGACACAACACTAGCCTATGGCCCCATCTGCGCAACCAATTTCCTGATTTTTCTGCAGGCAATCCGTACATTGGATTTGCACCAAACCTTGCAGAACTGCTCTAAACTCCCTAAAGTTTTCCTAGAATTTTGAATCATCATTTTTGGACTTCATTTACTAGGGTTTCCAGGTAGAAATACAGAGTTGTATAGATCCCGTATACCCTGTGACAGGCAATGTCTGTTTGCCTAAATTGACCTACCTATACTTATCAAAATGCTCTGAAATTTCGTAGGAAACTTCTAGACATATCTGAGGGTCTCTCCACAGTATTTCAGCTCAATCTATCAAGGTTTGCTCAGTCAATTTTATCTCAGAAATTTTAGCCAGATTGCAGGAAATTTCTGGGTACATAAATTCCACTATCTTTTTATCATTCTTTCCCTTATTAAATCACAATTCCTATGGGTTGTTTCTTGTGTCTAATTGTAGTTTACAGGTCATAACACATCCATTAACTACAACCACTTCGAATCAGTAACATGCAACATCAAAAACATGTCTACCATTCCACCAACATTCTGCTATGTTCTAAGGGACACAAGAAATCTATTCTAGCACCCTACAATAATGGCATATTTGCAAGTATAACAAAACACATCCACAAGAGCTTAAGGTCAAGTCTTTATACCTTTCTGGAACCTCTACTATGGGGTCTACAATGCCTCTAGTTCCAGCCCAAAAGGGTACCTTTAGGTATCCCAAGTATAATTCCTATTCTGGTCTCAAACTGTTCCTTTCAGCACTGTTGCAACATATGTCTAACAGTTAGCAACAGTGACTTGTAAAACACATTAAATGTTTCAATTTCTGGTTTCTACCATTTGGACACTTGAATACTCATGATAAGGAGTAGAGTGATGGACTTTTTACCTCAGGGACGTGCCTAAAGTGGTTCAAGAGTGAGCTTTCCCAAAGTTGCTCTAACTGTCCCTGTTACACAGCTGTAACAGTGAGTAAGTAATCAACTTCAAGGGTCCGAAAATCATGTACAAGGCCCTATTTTTTGTTCTCTAACTCTTGGAGGTCAAAGTATATACGAAAATGAGGAGAGTGAACAAATTTACCTCCAAAAAGGAACTGGAAATGGCCAAGGTCCAAAGCTGTAAAGGTGGTTCCAACACACACTTTCTGATTTTTCTGGGTTTGAACAGTGTGGACAGCACCTTTACATGATGATTTCTGCTTCAGATAGCTCCAAGATTGGGCAAGCCACTTGTGGGACTTTGTAGATGGTGGTACAAGCTTCAAATCAAGCTATAGTTTGCTGGATTTGGTTAAAAAATGAGGAAGATCTAAGCTTGGAAAGTTGGTTACAGAATCTGAAATTTCTGGATTTGAGCTCAAAGAAGACCTTTTTGTTACATGGGGGTGCTTGCTTGGCAAAGATGAGGATGACATGTGGCTACCCAAGTGGCACTCAACCTCACATGTTGGAAGCCTAGTTGGCAGCATTCATTGGCCACAATGGAGGCTAGGAAGTGACAAACGAAACCATGGATCTAAACCATGAATTCCCATGGTTTTATGCTGAAAAATGGCCAAAAATACTAGAAATTTGTCAAAAAAAAACGTGTAATTTTGCCTAAAATCTAAATAATCCTGCACAAAAAACAAAACAAAGCAAAAAGGGGCAAGAGAAGGGGCTTGGACCCCCCCTTATGCGCGTGGGCCGGCCCATGCTGGGCTTCAAGGGCGCGCAGGCTATCAGCCCCTGCGCGCACGGGTCGAGTCCCAGGCCCGACCCAGGCACAGCCCATGCGCCAGGTCCAGACCCCCTTTTTTTTTTCCTTTTCCTTTCTTTATATATACATATACACGTATATATATGTATTTTATATCAAAATTTTACATTTTTTTTCTAAAATTATAAAATTCACTAATTCATCCTTTTCCATCAAAATACCACTATTATTTATCATTTCCTCATTTATTCAATTATTTTTTCCAAAAATTAAATAATTTCCCCAAAAATCATATTTTTCACCCAAAAATTACATTTATCATTCTAAAAATTCGATGATTGCTCCAAAAATTCATAAATCAATCCTATAAATCATTTTCTTTAAGAGAACACATTTTTCTAATATTTTCATGTGTTTTCTCCTCAAAATTATATTTTCTTATATTATTCTCATTTTCTTAAATAATTAACTCAAAATTAGAAAAAATTAGAGAAAATTATGTATTTTCTCATTAAAATTTCAAAAAATACGTAGAGTACATATATGTCGGACCCGTCAATCCTATGCCAAAAACATGGGTCATCACAAAAATCGAGTGATTTCTTATGCCTCACGACAATTGAAGGTGCATCAGAGAAGTCAACCCATCCATGATTTAGACCTAGCAACAGCAGTGTTTGCACTCAAGATTTGGCAAACTATCTGTATGATGAGCGTTTTATGTTTTATTCTAATCATAAGCATCAACTATTTGTTTTCTCAAAGTGATTTGAGCATGAGGTAGAGGAGATGGATAGAGCTAATTAAGGATTGTGACTTTACCATTGAGTACCATCCCGAAAAAGCTAATGTAGTGGCTAAAGCGCGAGTGGAATATAGGTCGAGACTGCTTGTGTGACTACACATATGTCTCAGGAGTGGAGGATGATTGATTATGTGACAGTGATGAGTATCCACGAGGTTTCGACTGATACTAGAGTCAATACACAGATAAGAACCCAACCAGTACTGCTTGCTGAGATCATAGAGGTGCAGCCTCGTGATGTTGATTATGTGATGTACTGGGAGTGGACAGAAAACACTTCTCGTGTGGAGTGGCCGATTGATAATGATGATGCACTGAGGTTCTGGGGACAATTGTAGGTATCAAATGACCCTCGCTTGAGACAGTGAGTACTAGCAGAGTTGCACCGCTCGAGGTATACCATTCATCCAAGTACCAATAAGAAGTATTAGAATGTTCAACGTACTTATTATTCATTGGGGATGACGCGAGATATTGCTGCCTTGTGCAAAAATGTGACATGTGCCAGCAGTTTGACGCTGAGCACCAGAAACTCAGTGGTTTACTAATGCCCTTGACTATTTCTAAGTGGAAATGGGAGCACATTACCATGGACTTTGTGATGGGATTACCTCGAACTCAGCAAAGACACGATACTATTTGGGTTATTATGGACAGACTTACTAAGTCTGTTCATTTTCTCCCGATTCATACTAGAGATTCGGTTAATTAGATGCTACATCGATTGTATATTCGAGAGATCGTGAGATGTCATGTCTAAAAGAAAAAAAAAATAATAGTTCTAAAAATCATTGATTACGATCCTAAAGTTGGTTACCCTAGTTTCATTCCAATCAATATTTTTTATTGTGACCAGTAGAATAAAATAAATAAATCAGAGGTTGATCTCGAGCAGTTGAATTGCAATGCAGCTCTTTTTTCAATTTTTTTGTTTGATCTCCTTTTTGCTTCTGAATCTTAAAAATAGATTTTGATTTTTAGGGGAATAAGCTTTTGTTTTACTTCCAATGATTTTCGATTTATTGATTCAATTTATAAATTTTAGTTGTAACACTTATCTACTCACTTAGTTTTTACTACAAGAAATTGATGTTTTTTTAATTGTTTCAAAATGGATATCCAATGAATAAAATGCAGTGAGTAAATGAGAAAATAATTTTGTTCTCGTTCTTTTGTTATTATTAGTATTATTGTTGTTGTTGTGATTATATTTCAAATGAATGGTAATTGGTTAGTATTTATTTAGAGCTATTTTTAACTTGATTGTTTATTATAATCAAGTTTTTTCAAGATTATTTTATTTATAAGAAAAGAAGGACAGATCGAGTTTGTGACATTTGCAACCACAAAGATTGAAAAGGTAATCTCTCTGTAATTTGTATATGCAAAATACATTATGATTTTTTTTTTCTTAAGATCAAATTCGTGTTTTGATTATTATTTCTAAAATCATCTAATTATGAGTTTAATATTATTTATTTGACATGGATTAGATTGGACTAGTTGGTTTACTATTTGTTATAGTGTTATGAAAAATTAATAATGTTTTTTATTAAAAAAATGTTATATTTTAAGAGAATAATAGTTGAAAGAACCCCACTTCTTAGAAGTAAGATAATTTATGTGTGGGTGACATATTAGGCCATCATGCCTCTCCATAAGGAAAGAGCATAAAGATAAATGACAATCTTTGTAAGCCCAATGCTAATTTGGTGCTAGTAGATGATATATTTGCGGCGATTATTTCTTAAGTGAACATTGAGGCCAATGTGAGCTAATAGAGACTTTGGTATCACTAGGTATGTTTATAAATTGAAAAATATATTGTCTCTTGTACTTAAGTAGAGAATAGAGAAGAAGCAATTTATATTGATTATTCAAGAACTACAACAGTTCTTCGTAAAATGAAAGTTCTTCTCAAACTTACATTTGGCAAATTATATAGATGCGCTTCAACATTTGAAACAATTTAGTTTTTATATGATTGTTAGAAACATGGGGGTCAAATTATCATTTATTTTAATAAGGTTATAATGACCAAAAATAAGGGCAAATTATTTTAATGATTGTTGGCAATGGTGGAATCAAAGTGTTGCTTATTATTTTTAAAAAAACGTTATGATTTCTAATGGTAGATGGAAAAAACATATATGCGAAATTTTTGCCAAGTAGAAAAACGTGGATTATTTTGACACATTTGAAACCATTGCTAGTTTTTTTTTTCTTCTTGAGTTTTAATTGTTTTAGCTTCAATATTTTTTTTTATTTCACCAAATAAATCTCAAGTTTTTTGGTGATCTAGAAGAAAAAGAAAAATTGTATGATGCAAATAAATATAAATGTTGTGTGTTTTGGAAACAGAAGTAGAAGCATAAGAAATTTTATCAAGCTTATAGTGATTTATTTATTTTTAGTCGATAAACATGTTCACAAAGAAAAATCTTGATGATTATCTAATTATATGTTTGTACGGTTTTGAGATGTTTCTTTTAGTACTAGTTTTATACTAGTCTTTTGTGATTAATTTTCTTTTTAGCTTCTGATTTTGATATGAATAAATTGAGTGAAGTTAGTTTAATTTTTGGTGTTAAATCATGAGAAAAAGTGATTATATAATACTATCTTAAGAACATTATGTTAAGACACATCTTAAAAATACTGGATATTATGATATCCAAATAGTGAAAGTAAATTAAGGCAAAATAATATTTGGATATTCATATCTACTAGTGAAATATTGATTTTCAATATTTTATTTTTCTTATGATATTATATTAGAGAAAAATAAATGTGATTTTATTGTTCATTCTGATAATACATAGATTATAAGAAGTCTGATATCGTTGATGTTTTTTTTCAAAGTCATGACTAGATTGAGTAGAAATATATGGCCCTAATAATGAACATGAGACTGATATAGTCAATTAATGAGATATTTGAGAGGTACCATGAATTATGGTATTCTATATAGTGGATTTTTTGCTTTATTAGAAATATATATTGATGTTAGTTAGATTTAAAATTCATATGAAATCAATTCACTAGTGGCGATGAGTTTACTCTTGGTGAATATATGGTTTCTAAAAAATCAACTAAACAATTTATTGTAGTCAAAACCACAATAAAGTTAGAATTTATTGCTTTGAAATTGGCTCATAATGAGGTCAAGTATTCAAGAAACTTCTTGAAAAATATTCAATTATGAATTGTGATTGTTAAGCAAAAATTGCTATTATAATAAATATTTTTCTAGAAAAAGGTAAGCATGTTTTGCTTAAGACATGATATTGTGAAATAAATTGAATTATTTTAATTAATTATGTGAAGTCAAAAGTAAATTTGGCCAATTCTCTAACTTAATCTTTGAAAAAAAAAACAAAACATCGAGGGTTTTAAGACTACTGCCTACTTAAGATATTGATAGTAATGTTAACCCAACCTATGTCATTGGAGACCCCATGAACTAGGTTTATAAGGGTAAGAACAAGTTGCTAGTTGATTTATGAAGCATCATTGTTTTGCATCCTTCCTATGGTGTGAGTAATGCTAAAATGCAAAGAATGAGAGGTTGAGTTAAACTCTTAATTAAATTTCATATCCTTTATATGTGGTGTATAATCTACAACATACACTTGATGGAATGACCTATATGAGTGTGGAGTGGGGCCGCTACTATAAAATTTGTAGCAAAATCTATAGAGCACTCATGAAGAACCAAGCGCGTGCATGGCCTATTAGCACAAAACTACGACAAATGACAAAGCTTATATAAGTATATTGTGATTTTTGAGAACCTTAACTAATAATAAAATAGTTAGTTCATAGAAACTTAGCTTCACCATTTATTTTGTAAGCTAAATCTCAATTATATAGGTCTCGTTCATAGTTTGTAAGTGACCAGATATGAAGCATTATACTTAGTTGAGAAAACCAACTTTATGTTCCTTTAAATATTTTCCTATTGAAATATATGGAGGATTGTTATAGTCTTTCAAAAGCATTTGACTCGTTATGTTATTATCCTTTGAAATATGTGAGGATTGTTGTAATATGATATTTCAAAAAGCAATAATTATTATTTTAGAATATGACTATTATTTTCTATTACCTTTAACTAACTTATTGCTAGCTATTATTCATATTTATTTTGCTCATCATTATCCTGATTATTAATATTATTTATTTTATTCATTATTGATTATCATTATTATTATTTAACCATTATTACTATTTATTGATAACGGTCAGTATTATAAAATTTATTACTAGCCGTTAGAGCTCATAGCTCATGACTAGAATAAATATTAACCTAATCTATTTATTTAAAGGCACCAAAAATATCAATCTTCCCAACACTAAAACAATTCCTATGATGAGTCATATTTTCTTTTTAAACTATTCCTATTACCTAATTTTATTAGAAGGGTTTGTTGAATTCTGAGGGATACACTTAATTTTCTTTATTATTTTTGTTAGTTCAGGTGAATTATCTTTAAGGATAGTGTCTAGCACATCTTAAGCTTTGATGATTTATATCGTCTTCAAAGTTTATTCAATAGTTTCAAACAATAAATTTAAATTGAGAAGATCTTAAGAGATTGTGCAGGGGTATATAAAACCTTCATGCATACAAAAAATTAAAAAAAGAAAAACTGCTAAAAATTATAAAGTATTAAAAGTTTAAAAATGACAAATTGCAGAAGCTTGTTATCTATGTGTTGCTAACTAATTTGCAAGGAACGAGGCAGCGTAGAAGGAACTGCATCATACAAATATAATTTGTATATTTAAAAAGAAAACTCAAAAACAATTTGAGTCACCAGAATTTAAAGATCTTGTACATGTGTAAATTTTGTATAGGTGGATGAGTGGCTCGAACCTTCCTTTACTTTCAAACTTCACAAAAGATAGCCATGGCAATAGCAATTTATTATTCATTTTTCACTTTTACTTTAAAAAAAAAAAAAGGCTCTCATTTAATATTTGGAGCCTTAAGTGCACCTCACTAATTTAATTTGATTTGAATGATTTTATTGGAAGGTGCATTTGTATAAAAGAATAATGCTAGGAAAAGAGCTAAGAACTAAAATCTCTCATATTTGTTTCATATCCGAAGAAATACAATTCTCCCCAAAATAAGAATGTTAGCTCCTACCTAAATGTGTTCTAGTTAAGCGTGGCTATACACATAAGAATAGATAAATAAATAGGTTTTGACCTTCCAATCTTTTATGATGAGAAAAAGTCGTGAAACCAACTCAACCTGGTAAGTGGTTAATTTACATTGCCACTTTGACTTTAACATGAAACACACATGTTAGGGTTGACAATTCCTATTGTTGTAGTGCAATCCTATTGTAATATATTTACTTTACTATATTTTGATTACAAACTTTTTTTTTTTTTGGAATAGCCTGTCATTATTATAAACTTGCACATTCAACAAACAAATTAAGCATGTTAATATAATATATCATTACCCTAAAAGTTTAAACATGCTTATTATGATTCATTTAAGAACATAAATTTTGGGTCTAACTTATAAAATAAAAAATATATAATTATGCAATCATGTAGTAAACACTATCTTTTTAAAAGACATCCCATAGAAAAAAATCATACAATAAAAACTAGACCAAGTATGGAAAAGTTATATTTTTAACAGATAATGTTAAGTACTAAAAAAAAATCTTCACATGTAACATTAGCCTCAACATAAAATATAAAGTATTAAAAATATCAATTTTATATTGTGTTGTAGCTATATATAGTATATTATATTTGTGTTATTACGTTATGATTGTCAACCCAAACTCAACTTTTCATATAATTTATCATTATAAAAAAAAATCAAAATCTCTTAGTAAATACCAAGGTTTGTGGCTAAATATTATTTTAGCTAAAACTCTATCTTCATAACTATTTAGTTATGAATATGTACATTTAATTACAACTTATTTATAAAATATTTTTTTTACAGTTAAAATAATTTAGTCATAAAAAATATAATTATGTTATGAATCTAACCAGAACTAGTTGAGAAATGCAAGAAACTCTCAAGAGAAGAAGAGGAAATACTCAAGAACACTAGACAGAAGAGAGAATTGTTTTCTTTGTTGATAATTTTTATGAGATACAAAACCTCTTTATATAGATTTTTAGAATGAGAATTCATTAATTTGGATGTTATGAGATTTAGAGGTTACAAAATACTAAATGTTAAGGGTTCACAAAAGCATTCAATACAATTATGTATAACACTTCCCCTTTGAATATCTTTTATATGAGAATATGCCTCATCAAAATTTTATTAGATAAAACCCAGTAGAAAAAAAAATCTAGAAAGAAAAAAGTACATATTATTATAAAATCTTAAAATATTGTTAGGACTACCTCGTTAAAAACCTTACAAGAAAGACTCAGTGGGACAAAACCTTAGTTAATCAAAAAAAAGTACGATACACTAATTAATAACTCCTCTTTATTCTCCCCCTGTTGATGATATCATTTAAGATCTTTGAGTCAATGCATCCCGATGTCATGAACAAATTTTTCAAATAATGTAGATGGTAAAGTCTTTGTAAATATATCTACCAAATTGTTATTTGAACGAATTTGTTGAAATTCAATATCACCATGCAGTACCGCTATATGTGAATACATAGCCTGTATGACATCTTGCTTTATGTGAATCGAATAAAAATCCTACATCTGCATAACCAACTAATTGCTCTCGAAATTCATTTGAATAAAATAAATCCCGATCAATTGTGCCTCGTAGATATCTAAATACATGTTTAACTCTATTTCAATGCCTTCTTGTAAGCGAAGAACTATAACTTGCTAATAAATTCACAGAAAATGTTATATTGGGTCTTGTATTGTTAGACAATATACATTAATACACCAATGGCACTGAAATATGGTACCTAAGGACCAAGTAATTCTTCATCATCTTCTTGAGGCCAAAAAGGATTTTTATTCACATCAAGTGAACGAACAACCATTAGAGTACTCAATAAATGAGCTTTATCCATGTACAATTGTTTCAAAATCTTTTCTGTATAAGTTGATTGATAAATATGAATTTCACTTGATAAATGCTCGATCTGCAAGCTAAGACAAAATTCAGTTTAACCAAGATCTTTCATTTCAAATTCTTTCTTTAGGTAATTCGCTAGTTTCGAAAGTTCTTCAAGACTCCCAATAATGTTCAAATCATCAACATATAAAACAATTATAACAAATTTGGATTTGGTTCTCTTGATGAAAACACACGGACAAATTGAATCATTCTTATGAGCTTTTTTAGACAAATACTCATTGAGACAATTATACCACATTCGTCCAGATTACTTTAGTCTATACAAAGAACTTTGTAACTTTATTGAATAAATTCTTTGAAAATTTGAGTTATATGCTGCAGGCATTTAAAATCCTTTTGGGATTTTCGTCCATTAAACGCATTTCAAGTTTTTCTTGGACTGCTAGACTCATAAGATATCTTAATGTAATTGCATCTACTACAGGATAAGATATCTCTTCATAATCAATACATGGTCTTTGTGTAAAACCTTGCACAACAAGTCGCACTTTATATCTTACAACTTTATTATTCTCGTTTCGTTTTTGCACAAAAACCCATTTATACCTTGTAAGGGTCACACCTTCAAGTGTGTGGATTATAGGTCCAAAAACATTACATTTTGTGAGTGAGTCCAACTCTACCTAGATTGCGTCTATCCAGTTTTGTTAGTCACGTTTTTTATGACATTCTTCAATAGATTTAGGTTTAAAATCCTCGCTTTTATTCAAAACATCAAGCACTACTTTATATGCAAATATATCATCAACTACTTTTTTCGGCTCCGTTTCATCCCCTTAGTGACATAACTAATTGAGATTTCTTCATTAATTTTATGTATACATACCTCTTTTGGGGTTTTATTATTAGTTACGTTGTTGATCTCTCCAGAAGAATCTATCTCTTCCATTTAGACATCCTTATCAGTTGTTCCTCTTCTTTTTTGAGGATTTTTTTCTTTGGAACCAATTGGTCTACCACACTTCAAGTGTGATTTAGATTTATTGGCAACAAGTTGTCCTTCAGGGACTTAATATGAGCTAGCGCATTGACAGATGGTATATGTGATTTAGTTACTCTTTTTAAGGTTAGTGACTGTATCTGGCAATCTATTTGTAATATTTTACAAATGAATTATTCTTTGAACTTCATGTTCACATTACTTTGTTCAAGGATCAAATTGGGATATTGATAAAGTATTCCAATTTACTTCTTTTCCTAGCTATTTATTTTCTCCCTCTAATGTTGGAAAAACTGTCTTTTGAAAATGACAGTCAGCAAACCGTGTTGTAAAAGTATTTCCAGTCACTAGTTCAAGATACTTAATTATCGATGAAGAATCATATTCAACATATATACCTAATCTTCTTTGAGGACCCATCTTAGTGCGTTATGGTGGAGCAATTAGAACATATATTGCACATCTAAAATTCATAGATGAGAAATATTTGGTTCCTAACCATAAGCAAAGTGCAAAGGGGAGAAATGATAATAATTCGTTGGACTGGTCATACATGAGCGACTGCATATAAAATAACATGTCCCCATACAGAAACAGGGAGTTTTGCTTTTATAATCAATGGCCTAGCTATTAATTGTAGGTGCTTAATAAATGATTCTACTAAACCATTTTGTGTATGAACATAAGCAACAAGATATTCAACAATAATCTCAATTGACATACAAATATCATTGAAAGCTTGAGAGTAAACTCACCAACATTATCAAAATGTATTTGTTTGATCATATAGTATGAAAATTGAGCTCTTAATAGTATTATTTGAGAAAACAATCTCGTAATCAACAGGTTATGAGTTGATAATAAAGACACATGTGACCATCTTGTAGATGCATCAATTAAAACCATAAAATATCTTAATGGTCCAAACGGTGGGTGAATGTGGCCACATGTCACCTTGTATACTTTTTCGAAATGCAGGGGACTTAATTCTAATCATAGTTAGTGATAGTTTAATAATAAGCTTTCCTAGAGAGCATGTAGCACATAAGAATTTAATAGAGTTAAGAATCTTCTAATTCTTAAGTAAATGTCAATGTGAATTCTCAATGATTTTATGCATCATTATTGTAACAACTCGCCTCCCGTGCTCCAAGCCCATGTCATCTGATGATATCTTACTTTAATATTTTTGGGCTGCCCGAGAGGCGGGCTAATATTACATTATCCTCATTCCATTTCTTTTCCATGAGATATCCTATGCACATTAGTCCATGTACAAAATAATTCATAATATCATAAATAAATAGAAGCCTTTGTTTATTTATTCAAAAATTTCAAGTACATGTACATTTATTCAATACAGCGAAAAATAATTTCAAAACGTAAATAAATGAATTGTGCCCACATGCCTATAATAAATTTGAATAAAAAATTTCCTAATGATCTCCCAATGGCATGTCTACTTTAATTTCCTAAAATGTGAAGAATAAGAAGTGAGCTATAAAGCCCAATGAATCATCCCAAATATTTAATTCATTATTTCAACAAAATAAAACATACATAGCAACCACTTACAAAGAATTAAATGATTAAACTAATTTATTATTTTCTGTTGTTATTAACGACCGAAAGGATACCCCCCAACATTCCATCTCTAAGGAAAAAGCTACTATACTGAGCTCAGACCCATTGGAGTGAGGTAAGATCAAATCCAAATCCTTTATTTCCTCACAACCCCTGTTTAAAATGCTCACAGTGTAAATTCGACCCCGTGCCGGTATGTAATTAAAATCTCTATTTAATCTTTTATTTATCGTAAGAGCATAACAAATAATTATAAAAGAACAATTTAAACATTCCAACGGTATAATATTACACCACAGATCAACAAGAAAGATGATTTTAGATTTCTCATGTAGAAGATCATACAAGACGCAACTATAGAGCATACTCTCTCAAAACAAGAAAGATGACTTTCAATTTCTAATGTAGAAGATCGTACAAGATGCAACTACAAAGCATACTCTCTCAATGATGAACAATATAATAATTTAAATAAATTAATTAAAAGACATTTAAAAGATAATAAGCTAACCACACAAGCGGGCGTTATTTGAATCAAAATAATAAATTAAAAGATGAGAATCATTTCACTTTGAGATCACTTCCAAACTCCTTTTTAGATCTTTTTGCCAAGATGTATGTAGCACCTCATTACTGCTAATTCACAAGATGTTTAGAACAACTTTAAGAGAAAAGGGACTAAAGATGCCAATAAGCAGACAAAGAGAAAGCAAGACGGAGTATTCTTCTTGTTCTTGCTAGGATGAATGAAATGAGGGGGAGAGGGGGGTTTATATAGAGTCTCTGGGGTCAATTCCATCATTTTTCAGCCTTCCTAAATTGGAAAACTTCCATTTTTACTAGGTCTTGGCGGCTATAGGTTTAGGGTTAGAGATTATGGTTTTTTTTTTTATTTTTTTAAGGATTTTTCGAACATTTTTTATATTTTTTTAGTATTTTTTTCGTTGTTCATTTTTTCTTTATAAAATTTTTTATATCAAAGTGCACACAGGCACACGCAGGGCCCGCACGATTGCGTGTGCGGCCTAGCGCACCTGTGGCTCAAGCGCATGGGGCCCATGCGCCAATTTTTTGTAGTTTTTTCTTATATATATACATGTATTTTTTTTCAAATACATCAAACCATATGTTTTTGCACCTAAGAATTTAAATAACTTTACATATATATTTTCACATATATTTAAGTTTCAAAAATATTGTACTAAATATATATCAAAAATATTATTTCCTTATACTAAATATTTTAATAGTGAAAACTATTATAATAATGAAGAATATTATGCATATACCCATATATTATTTCATGCCTACATATATCAATCATAATTGATTAATATATATACATGTGATTATTAATGCATATACTTCATTTATTAATTAATTGCATATGCCAACACTAATCGATTCAAAATAATATGTCAAATATATATGCACCAATACCAATAAAATGTCACATGTATAGGCACCAATATATATATATACGTGTGTCTATACCAATTAATCAATTAAATTGTATACACATACATATATACAAAAATAATCGGGGTGTTACATTCTACCCCCTTTAAAAGGGATTTCGTCCTCGAAATCTATCACTAGGCTACTTGAGTGTCATTTGATCGAGTGTTTCTAGTGAAAAGTTCTGGGTACTTGTTCTGTATTTCACTTTCTAGTTCCCAGGTTGCTTCTTCTATTCAATGGTGTTTTCAGAGGACTTTGACTAAGGGAATATCTTTTGTTCTCAGGCTGTAGCTTGCGATCTAGAATCCTAACCACAGCTTCTTTATGTGTGGCATGATTTTGGATGTCCAATTCTTCCCAACAGATTATGTGGGAGGGATCTGGTTCATATTTCCTTAGCATTGATACATGAAATACATTGTGGATTGAGGACATTCGATTTGAAAGGTCTAACTCGTAGGTGCATTCACCGATCTTCCTGAATATCTCAAAGGGTCCAATGAATCTAGGTGTTAGTTTTCATTTGATTCCAAATTGTTTGATTCCCTTCTGAGGGGTGATCCTTAAAAACACTTTATTGCCTAAGGGATCTTCTTCTCCTATTAGCATAACTTTTCTGTCTATTTTGTGCAGTGGTTAGGCGCTTCTGAATTTGTTTCACCTAATTGTTCATCTCCTGCACGAGATCTCGCCTAGTAAGAACGTGATCCTCGAGTTCAGCCCAATAGGTTGGTGATCTATAGGGCCTCCCATAGAGGGCTTCGTATGGAGCCATCCCTATACTTGCCTGATAACTATTGTTATAGGCAAACTCTGCCAGGTGTAGGTACTTACCAATTCCCTATGAAGTCAAGGACGTAAGACCTCAATATCTCTTCTAGTGTCTGGATAACTCTTTCTGACTGACTGTCTGTCTAAGGGTAAAAAGTCGTACTCATGGTGAGTGTAGTGCCTAGTTCCTTCTATAAACTCTTCCAAAATTGTGAGATGAAATGAAAGTCTCGGTCAGACACTATTGTCTTAGGTACCCCACGAAGGCATTTTATTTCTCTCACATAGAGTTGACCTAGTTTACTGACTTGGTCTGTGGATCTAATGGGCAAGAAATGTGCCACTTTAGTGAGACGATCCACAATTACCCAAACAATATCTTTCCCAATCTGATTTTTGGGTAACCTACTGACCAAATCCATGGCGATGTTATCCCCCTTCCATTCTAGGATCGGAAGTGGTTGTAACAGTCTAGAGGGCTTTCGATGTTCTGCCTTACCTGCTGACAGGTTAGGCACTTAGAAACATACTTGGCTACATCTTTCTTCATACCTCTCCACCAATAGGTTTTTTAGAGATTTTGATACATCTTATCTCCTCCTGAATGCATCGTGTACTTTGTTTGATGGGTTCATTTAGAATGGTTTGCCTACTAGGTCTATTTTGTGGTACGCAAATTCTTTCTCCGAGCTTTAAGGTACCTTCAGCATCCATTCTAATGGTTGAATTCTTTCAATTAACGTTGTGAGCCATTTGTCTTGCCTTTGATCTTCCCTGATCTGATGCAGAAGATCCAGTTGACAAGTCATATTGTATAGATAGGCTCGTTCTTCATTTAATGTTACACCCATTCCGAAGTTTTCGATCAGTTGGTACATCTGAACCTTTTCCTCCTCTTGTTTGTTGAATTTTCTACTGAGGGCGTCTGCTACTACATTGGCTTTTCCTAAATGGTAATGAAGTTGAAAATCATAGTCTTTAAAGAATTCTATCCACCTACATTACCTAAAGTTCAGCTCTTTCTGGGTAAAGATGTATTTCAGACTTTTGTGATCTGAAAACAGGTCGAACCTCTCACCATACAAGTAATGCATCCATATCTTCAAGGCACTACGACCGCTAGTTCTAAGTCATGTGTTGGATAGTTTCGTTCATGGATCTTTAGTTGTCTCGAGGCATAGGCAACAACTTTTCCTTCTTGTATTAAGACTTCACCCAATCCGTTTTGTGAAGCATCTATGTATAGAACATACGTGATGCCATGAGTCGGAGTGACTAAGATAGCGGTCGAAGTCAATCTCCTCTTCAATTCTTGGAATGATTGTTCACACTTCTCATCCCAGTTGAACATAATTTCTTTTCTAGTCAATCTGGTCATAGGTTCTGCTAATTTGTAAAAGTCTTGAATGAACCTTCTGTTGTATCTAGCTAAGCCCAAGAAGCTTCGGATCTCGATGACTGTCTTACATTGTTTTCAATCTGTGATAGCTTTCACCTTCTCAGGATCTACAGAGATACCTTCCACTGATACTATATGACCAAAAAATTTGACCATCTTCATCTAGATTTCACATTTGTTGTACTTGGCATATAGTTGGTGTCTTTTAAGTGTTTCTAACACGATCCTCAGGTGTTCTAAGTGTTCCTCTTTGGACTTAGAGTATATTAGGATGTCGTCAACGAATACCATGACAAACTAGTCAAGGTATTACGTAAATACTCTGTTTATTAAGTCCATGAATGTTGTCAAGGCATTGGTTAAACCAAAAGGCATTACTGTAAACTCGAAGTGCCCATATCAGGTTTTACAAGCAGTCTTGTGAATGTTTGATTCACGAATCCTCAATTGATAATACCCTGACCTAAGATCAATTTTTGAGAAATTAGTAGTTCCTCTCAATTGATCAAATAGGTTGTCTATCCTTGGTAAAGGGCACTTATTCTTTACCGTGTCCCGATTCAGTTTTCGATAATCAATGTAGAGTCTCATAGATCTGTCCTTCTTTTTCACAAACAACACTAGAGCCCCCCAAGGTGATTTACTTAGTCTAATGAATCCTTTCACCCGGAGCTTGTCTAGTTGAGCCTTCAACTCGATTAATTCTACTGGTGTCATACTGTATGGGGGTATAGCTATGAGGTTAGTTCATAGTTGGAGCTCAATCTTGAACTCGATTCCTCTAGTTGGTGGTAGTCTGGGTAAGTCATCAGAGAATACATCTTCGTAGTCTCGGACCACTTCTAGGCTCTTGATCTCTTTCTGTTCGTCAGAGTCCTCCTTTAAGAGGTTTTCGAAGTCATCATTCTACCTTATGCAGTTCAACATGGCTATCATTGGGCTCCTAGGCAACCTATGAATATCACCATTAATCTTAAAGGTTTCTCCTAATGACAATGTTATCGTCACTCTTCTCTTGGGACAATTGATTTCTGCTCTAAATGGTATCAAAGTCGCTCTAGGTGTGACAGAGGTGTGAGTCCTGAGGACAGGAGTGCTCCAAGGGGGATGGATTTTAATATCTCACATCTGTCCGACACTAGAGTGATGTCTGGGCTAAATGAGCAATTGTGAGCCTTACCAGTGTTGAGCGCTTTTGAGAGACTCAGGTTCAAGTCTTGCCAAGAACAAAACCCTACACCCAATCAGTGTTGGCTAAGGTGGGGATAATATTGGTAAGTAATGGGCCCAGGTTGTTACAAATGGTATCAGAGTCGCTCTGTGTGTAACAGAGGTATGAATCTCGAGGACGAGATTGCTCCCAAGGGGGGTGGATTGTAATATCCCATATCGGTCCGACTCTAGGGGGATTCCTATGCGAAATGTGCATTTGAGAGCGTTTCATTGTGCCGAGCACTTTTGGGAGACTCAAGTTTGAGTCTTGCCAAGAACAAAACCCTGCACCTAGTCAGTGGTGGCTAAGGTAGAAACAATATTGGTACGTAGTGGGCCCGGGTTGTTACAAATGGTATCAGAGCCCCTCAAAGTGTGATGGATGTGTGAGTCTTGAGGATAAGACTGCTCCAAGGGTGGTAGATTGTAATATCCCACATCGGTCCGATACTAGAGTGATGCTTGGACTAAATGAGCAATTGCAAGCCTTACTAGTGTCAAGCGCTTTTGAGATACTCAGGTTCAAGTCCTGCCAAGAACAAAACCTTTCACCCAGTTAGTGGTGGCTAAGGTGGGGACAATATCAGTACGTAGTGGGCACGTGTTGTTACAAATGGTATCAAAGTCGCTCTATGTGTACCAAAGGCGTGAATCTTGAGGACGAGATCGCTTCCAAGGGGGGTGGATTGTAATATCCCACATCAGTCTGACTCCAAGGGGATTCCTGGGCTAAATGTGCATTCGAGAGTGTCTCATTGTGCTGAGCGCTTTGGGAGACTTAGGTTCGAGTCTTACCAAGAACCAAACCCTACACCCAGTCAATGGTAGCTAAGGTGGGGATAATATTGGTACGTAGTGAGCCTAGGTTGTTACAAATGGTATCAGAGCTGTTCTAGGTTTGACAAAGGTGTGAGTCCTAAGGATATGACTACTCCAAGGGGGTGGACTGTAATAATCTCACATCGGCTGGACCTCAAAGTTGAGACTGGGCTATAAGTGCATACACGGGTGGTTAGTAGTGTCGAGCACTTTTGGGAGACTCAGGTTCAAGTCTTGCTAAGAACAAAACCCTGCACTCAGTCAGTGGTGGCTAAGGTGGGGAAAATATCAGTAAGTAGCAGGCACGGGTTGTTATAAATGGTATCAGAGCCGCTCTATGTGTACCGGAGGTATGAATCTTGAGCATGAGATGACTCCCAAGGGGGGTGGATTGGGGGATTCCTAGGCTAAATGTGCATTCGAGGGTGTCTAATTGTGTCAAACATTTTTGGGAGACTCAGGTTTGAATCTTGCCAAGAACAAAACTCTACACCCAGTCAGTGGTGGCTAAGGTGGGGACAATATCGGTACATAGTGGGTTAGGGTTGTTACAAATGGTATCAAAGCCGTTCTATGTATGCCGGAGGTGTGAATTTCGAGGACGAAATTGCTCCTAAGGGGAATGTAATACCCTGACTATTTCTGTATATATATATGTATGCGTTTATAATTTAATTGATTAATTGATATAGGCACACATGTATATATATATATATATCAGTGCCTATACACGTGACATTTTATTGGTATTGGTGCATATATATTTGACATATTATTTTGAATTGATTAATGTTGACATATGCAATTAATTAATTAATTAATTATATGCATTAATAACCACATGTATATATATTAATTAATTATAATTGATATATGTAGGCATGAAGTAATATATGGGTATATGCATAATATTCTTCATTATTATCCTTCACTATTAAAATATTTAGTATAAGGAAATAATATTTTTGATATTATATTTAGTATAATATTTTTGAAATTTAAATATATGTGAAAATACATATGAAAACTTATTTAAATTCTTAGGTACAAAAACATATGATTAGGTATATTTGAAAAAAAAAAATTACACACACACACACATACACACACACACACACACATATATATATATATATAAGAAAAAAAACAACAAAAAATTGGCGCATGGGCCCAAGGCACTAGGCCGCACGTGAAATTGCGCAGGCCCTACCCGCGCCTGTGTGCGCTTTGATATAAAAGAATTATAAAGAAAAAATGAAAAATGAAAAAAAAAATCCCAACTCTAACCCTAGTAAAAATGGAAGTTTTTCAATTTAGGAAGGCTAAAAAATGACAGAATTAACCCCCAGAGACTCTAAATAAACCCTCCCTCTCCCCCTTATTTCATTCATCCCAGCAAGAACAAGAATAATATTCTTTCTTGCTTTCTCTCTGGCTCATTCTTGGCATCTTAGGTCAATTTTCTCTTAAAGTTATTCTAAATAGCCTACGAAGTAGTAGCAACGAAGTGCTACACAGATCTTGGCGAAAAGATTTGAAAGGAATTTAGGAAGCGATCTCAAAATGAAATGACTCTCATCTTTTAATTTATTATTTTGATTCAAATAATGTCTGCTTATGTGGTTAGGTTATTTTCTTTTAAATGTCTTTTAATTTATTTATTTAAATTATTATATTGCTTATGACTGAAAGAATATGCTCTGTAGTTGCATCTTATACGATCTTCTATATCAAAAATCAAAATTTATCTTTCTTGTTTTAAAATAGTATGCTATGTAGTTGTATCTTATACGATTCTCTATATCAAAAATCTAAAGTCATCTTTCTTGTCGATTTGTGGTGTAATGTTATACCATTGGAATGTTTAAATTGTTCATTTATAGTTATTTGTTATGCTCTTACAATAAATAAAAGATTAAATAGAGATTTTAACCACATACCGGCACGGGGTCGAATTTGGACCATTGAGCATTCCAAACAAGGGTTGTGAAGAAATAAATGGTTCGAATTTGATTCTACCTCATTCAAATGGGTCTGAGCGTACTATAGTAGCTCTTTTCTTAGGGATAGAATTCTAGGGGGTATCCTTTCGGTCTTTAATAACAACAGAAAATAATAATTTAGTTGAATCATTTAATTCTTTACAAGTGGTTGCTATGCATGTTTTATTTTGTTAAAATAATGAATTAAATATTTGGGATGATTCACTAAGCGTTATAACTCACCCCTTATTTTTCACATTTCAGGAAATTAAAGTAGATAAGCCATTTGGAGATCATTTGGAAATTTTTTATTCAAATTTATTGTAGGGTATGTGGGCTCAATTCATTTATTTACATTTTGAAATTATTTTCTGTTGTATTGAATAAATGTACAAGTACTTGAAATTTTTTAATAAATAAATAAAGGCTTCTATTTATTTATGATATTATGAATTATTTGTACATAAACTAATGTGCGTAGAATATCTCATGGAAAAGAAATGGAATAAGGATAACGTAACACGAGCCCAAGAGGGCCCACCTCCCAAGCGACCCAAAAATATCAAAGTAAGATACCGTCGGACGACATGGGCCCGGGACACGGGAGGCGGGTTGTTACAAAGGTGGTATCAGAACCTAGGCTGGAGATGCCTTGGGCGAGGATTAGAAAGAATCGACTAGTCAGGTAAGACCATTAATTTGAATTAATTTAGAAAGCCCTACCTTCTATTTTGAAAATTAAAATTGTTTTGAAAAATTATTTTTTTCAAAAAAATGGTATATGTTTTTCAACTGTTTTGTTTGGATACGAAGATTACAAGTTGAGTTGATATTGGATAAGTCTTGTCCTAAGTAAAACTAAACATTGAAAGGGAGATAGGTTATCTCGTTCTAGAAAACACGATTGCTAAGTAGATTTTGGTCTTGCCGTCCGATCTAGAGGTTGTCCCACTAGCTCATACGAGTGGTCGAAGTTAAAGAACACACTTATTTTCTTACAAAAGAAAACTAGGAGGTGGTAATTAAGGGCAAGGAACTTACTATAGTATAAAGAAGATGCCAAAGGTGGTATCGCGAGTAGATGAAGGTTGACAGTTCAACAAAAGAACTACTCAACTAAGACTTTGTAACACCCCCGAACTTTGTAATTATGTCTGTCGCGAGTAGGCATAAAATAAAATAAATAATAATGATAATAATAATAATAATAATAATAATAATAATAATAATTTAAAACAAAATAACAAAAAGAAAAATTAAATTAAATCATTCGATCGAAATATATAAACGAATAAAATAATTGGGAGATTACACATTGGTTAATTAAATGAAATTCAATCTGGAGTGATCGAAATATTGCCTGATTGATAAAATAAATATAGTAATGTTTGGGAAATTAAGAATAATAGATGTTGGAAAATAATAGTAATAATAATAATAATAATGAATAATGAATGATATTATTAACAAATGTAAACTCATAATAAAGGTGACAAAAAAAATCAAAGAAAGTAAAATACATATAACCTTATAAATTTATAATAAGGGTAAATGAATATAAACTTATAATAAAGTTTTATACAAATTAAAATAATTAGTATGTTGAGCTTGAAAAAAAAAAAGAAATCCAGAAATTTGGTTGGCCGAACAGAGCATGAGCAAAGTAGATTTGAAGCCAGAATTTTCTTGTTGTTTGGTTTGATCGGTGAGAAGATGAATCAAGAGAGTTCTGGGAACGGACTAGCGGTGGCTTTATAAACAAAGAAGGGACCAAATTTATCTGGTTTTGAGGGGGCGATGAAAGAAAGAAGCTGAAGAAGAAGAAGAAGAGGAACTCAGATAGCGGTGATCTAGTGGCCATGCATGCTGAGGTGAAGGAACCGAAAGCAGAGCAAGATGCTTTGTTGTTGTCGTGCTGCTGCTACTGCTACGTTGAAGAAGAAGAATTCATGCTACATGAAGTGGTGGAACAGAGCAGAGAGGATTGAAACAGAGGAAGGAAGACGACCAGCTTTGCTGGTTTTACAATCAGTTGCTGCTGCTGACCGAGTGCCACTGCCGAATGAAGAAGAAGACGGTGTGAGTTGATGAAGAATTGGGATGGCTGGCCGTGATTTGAAGTTCCAGGCGTGAAATTCTGGTTCAGTTGCTGGAATGTGAAGTATGAAGAAGATGACGAATTGAAGCTTCGGTTGGAGCGTGATGAACCAAGAAACAGGGGAAGGTTGTGGCAATGTAAATAGGAATGGAGCTCAGGTTGGGACGTCCAAATAATGAAGAAGAAGACCGAAACTGCTGCTGCTGCAAGATGAAGAAGAGAAGATGGAGCTACTACTATGGTCGTTGCCACTGCCGGACGGAGGAGAAAAGGAAGCCAGCAACGGTGATGCCGCTGCTTTGGGGTGTTGTGGCAGGAGCAGAGGAAGGGAAGAAAAAAAAACAGAGGAACCGAGCAGTTGCATCTCACGCAAAGGAAGAAGAGGAAAGAACCGACTGCTGCTGGGTTGTAAAGCATGAAATGGAAAAGCGTAAAAATCTGGATTTTTAGGTTCATTTCCTGAGTGTTTCGGTTGTGTAAAAACAGAGGAAAGGAGAATGAAGAAGACACCAGCAACCGTGTGTGGTGATATGGGTGTGCAAAAGCTAGTCCGTGAGTTGCTGGAAACGGAATTGAAGAACAATGGAAAGTGTTTTGTGAGTAGGACTTTGAATGCGAATGTGTTTGGTTTGTCTAGTGTTAGTCGTGATGCAAGATGAGGAGTGAATAGACAAAGCTGAAATGGTGGGGGTTGCCGGTGCACTGCCATCATGTTTGCGTGACGAAAGAAATGGCAGAAGTTTCGATCTGAGCAAGAAGCAACGTGCAACAAAAGGAAATTCTTCGTTCGCGTTGCTCGCTCGAAGAAGACGACGTGAGGTAAAAATTTGAATTTTTAGATAGTATAAAATTTATTTTAGTTGATTATTGATGCAAATGCAAAATAATAAAGTTTTATGTTTCAAATAGAAATTAAATAAATCAATTATGAAAGAAATTAGTTTAGAATATTTATTTAATAATTTAAATTTAGACTACTTATAAAATATTGAACATAAGAATTAATTGATTCAATAAAATTAAATTAATTGATCTGTTAAAATTAGAATTGTAAAAAGAAAATAATTTTCCAATACATTAATAATTTTATTTAATATTAGAAGTTTACAATTTAATAACTCAATTAATTGAAAATATGAAAAATAAACATTAGGAGTTTAAAATCTTTTATAAGAAAATAATAAAATCTTAGGCCCTGAAACTAAACTTAGAACATCTAAAAGTCTTATTTTGTTCATAATTAAGTTAACGATAATATTAGTAATTTATTTAAGTTGTGAAGATTAAGTTATTAGAAATCAAATTTTACGAAAAGACTTGTAAATAAATTATTGAAGCTTCAATTTTAAATTGAGGAAATTTGAGACTTAGAAATTACTTTAATTAGAATATATAAAATTCTAGAATTGAACAATAATCCAAAATTTGCTGAAATTGATTTCGAGACTACATAATTATTTTAGAGATTGTTTAAGCCTAAGGATAACTTGAATAAGATTAAATGTGAACTAGGAAATCAATGAATCTCATTAACTGTTGAATTACAGATTGTAGATTTTGAGTATTGAGGAGTTCGAATGGAAGCAAGGTTGCCCTGAAGAACGACGAAATCAGGTGGGCATGACTTCCTTGCTCATTTGTATTATATGGATTTAAGATTCAAAGCATTTGTGTGAATAGTTCTAGGTTATTAAAATTTTATTAGAAAAATTGATTGAAACGGTTTGGCTTAATTGAATGATGTGTGTTGTTTGATGAAGTGTTTAATTCATACATAATTAGTTTATGGTATGATCTTGCATTTAGATTTACTCGATTATGGCACGCATGACTAGGAGCATATGCATCTAAACTTTATTGTTTACTCGCACATCTTATCATGTAGCTTGCATGCGTAGTTTGAATTATTGTTCTAGTAAATCGTGTGATGCTTGATGTGATTGAGATTAATTGTAAAACTAAAATGAGACGACAATTTATTAAGAATCTACATACCGGTACGATTGACAAGCCTGAAGCGGATCGAGGTGGCATCTCCTATATGTCACTGCTTGAGATTGTCGAGCCATAAGGCAGATCGTAGGTATTCCCACTCGGAGCTGACTGTGACAGCTCGAAGTCTTTGGGAGATAGTACAATGCCATGGTAAGTACACTCTCTTAGGCTATGATGTGAGTGTCGATTGATTTTAGATGGTTATTGAAACCTTCTGAGATTTGATTGGATCACGGGAAATACCGAGAGGCATCTCAACCTTCTTCCGGTCTTAACCTTCGACCAAAACTAAATGAATGTTTGAAACGCCTAATGCTTGAAAGTGTTTGTAATATTTTGAATTGGGTCTGTATAATGAATGTGATGTGTAGGATCGATCCACTGAGCTTTCAAGTTCACTCCCACTTTATTTTTCAGGTACACTTGGACGTAGAGTATGTTGACTCACGTCAGAAGACCCACACACAGATTGGACACCTCATGGGGAGGTCGTCCAAAATAGGTGACGGGGAGATTATGTTTTATGTATTATGTTGGATTGTTTAAATGTATTTACATTGGTTTAACTCTGATTGTTTTATCTTTCAATGGCTTTCCTTGTTTAACGATTTTGGGTTGAATAAATAGTTTTAAAGTGTTTTCCGTTGCATCATTGATGACTTATGTTAAGGAACCCGGTGGATGTCTTGAGAAATTATTTTTAATTCTTTTGTTTTGCATTAGTTGACATGAGAACAAATTGTAATAAACTTGATTTTGAAGAAAAAGATTTTGACAGAACGAAACTTTTAGGTAGCATCTTGATTTTCAATAGATGACGATCCACAAGTGAGACAACACATGAACGAAGGTCCGGCCGAAAATTGAGATGTTACAGACTTGAACACTAGGTCTAGGAAAGAGACCTTAGGCAAAAACTTGGGTGGCATAGTGAATCATAAATAAAACATTAGGATATAGGTTAAAGACTGAAAACGTATGGAAATGAAACACTTGTGTGGTCAGAACATGAGATTGAGAGGATCCTGTATCTTTAGTTTTTATGTGGTATGAGACGTATAAGAATTCAGGGGTATAGAGGAGTCCTAAACTTAGAGAATGACAGACCATGTTTGGTAAGTGATTGGTTGCTTTGGACAAACTTGATTTCCTATGTTTGGCTGGTGTGGGACTGTCAAGTATAGTGGGGCTTGGGAAGTGTTAGCAACCCCGCAAGTGTACGGGATCGAAATAGTAATACCGGTGAGACTGGATATCGTCCTCAGGGAAAAAGTACTTGTTCGTGTACACTAAATCTCAATCTAGCGTTGGTTTTAATTTTATCAAGACATCTAATTTAGTTTGCTAAGCAATTGTACGAACAGAACTTTAATTTCTCAAAAACAATAATACTGAAATTAAATTGACTAGGTAGCAATGTTTAAAAGGGTTGTTTGGGATAATAAACACTTTAGTATGCTCTGTAATTTTATTTGGAATTATGATTTACTAACACTATGAT
>JAJIYU010003795.1:0-25937 GCA_030144865.1 Tinospora cordifolia
TTTACTAAACCTTAATTTTTCATTTAAATATCAAATTGGGGTTTTATTTGGTTAATTTCAACTATATCTCTAATTTATTTTATTTTTTTATGTGTTATCCCACAATTTGCACTCAAAAGAATTTTGAAATTAATTTATTTAATTATTTGACAAAATTCTGGGGTATTACATTGCTTCTTGAGGGTTAGGGTTTTACTAAGTTGATATCAGAGTTTAGGCTTTGGATGCTTTGGGCTAGAAACAGAAAGACAAGTCTAAACATGTGTTGTTGGGCCAAAATTAAAAAGTCAAACATTAGTTGCTTGACCAGAATTAGAAACTCAAATAGGGTTTTACCTTGTTTTGAGTTTGAATTTTGAATGCCTACTTTTTATTTTTGAAATTTAAAAATGTTTTAGAAAGTGTTTTCAAAAAGGAAATATATGTTTTTGGTATGTTTTGTTTGGATACAAAGACTGCAAGTTGAGCTGATAGTGGGTAAGCCTTGCCCTGAGTAAAGCTAAACTTTGAAAGGGAGGTAAGTTATCCCGCCCTAGAAAGCGCAATTGCTAAGCAGACTTCGATCTCGCCTCCCGATCTGGAGGTTGTCCCACCAGCATGTACAAATAGTCTAAGTTGAAGAACACCTTACTTTCTATAAAAGAAAACTATAAGGTGGAAAATTAGGGCAAAAACTGATTAGAAATCGAAAAAGATGCCAAAGGTGGTATGTAGACTAGACAGAGGTTGTGAGTCAACCAGATTGAACCCTAGGTCTAAAAGAAAGACCCTAGGTAGAAACATGGTGTAGCCATGGGTAGCACAGTGGATTAAAAGCATAAAACTTTAGGACATATGCTAGAAATTGAAACTTGTGTGAAAATAGAAAATTGTTTGTTCAGGACATGGGATCAGGAAGCTTTTATATCTTTCAATTTCTATGTAGTATGGGATGCATTGGAATTTAGGAGTATGGAGGAAGCTTATACTTGTAGAATGATGGACCATGTGTGGTGAATTATCGATAACTTTGGCAGAACGGGTTCTTCTATGCTAGTTGGTATGGGACGGTGGAGTATAGTGGGCTCAAAAACCTTAGTTATCGAGTAATTCGCAAAATTGTTTGGGTACAACTCTGTTTTGGGTGAAAATCTAAGTGGAAAGGGAAGAGTGGTATGGGACACTTGAACCTCAAAGCTTAGGTGGAAGCTTGGAACCTTGCTGTGCTAGCTTGATTGTATGATTGTGTGATATGCATGTTTTAATGTTTATTTGCTTTGTGACCAAATCCTGCACCCATGCATGAAAAGAACCTAGAAGAAAAACTTTAGGCCACTAAACAAATCAAGAACCTAGAGACTTGAATTTAGAGTCATGATAGTACAAACGAAACGAAAGGCTAAGGAGTACAAACTCGATGAGGGAACATGGATGAGATCGCCATCTCGTCAAGTCTAGAAAAGCATTTTGTATCCCAAAGATAAAGGTAGAGGAGTTGTGTGCCCTAGATTATAATTAACTTAATCTTTCATTGTGAAACCTTATCAGATACTGAAATGGCTCCTAACTCAAAGATAATGGCTAGCTCAATGAAATATGCTACCAGGGCTGCAACATTGGACGAAATTGAATAAGAAGAGTAGGAAACTCCTATTGGGATGGAAGCAAGAGTGGAAAACATGATGAATGAAGTCACTCAGAGAGTCTTAGACCAAATCATGAGGGCACTACCTCAAATAATACCTTAGGCAGCACCATAGCCACCTATACCTAAACTAATTCTCACACCACAGCCAACACCTATATTCGAGGTTCTAAATCGTCAAAGGACTCAGGAAAACTTGGGGGATGAGAATTAGAAGAAGATGTTGATGGAATTACAGAAGCTTCACCCTCCTCAATTTGATGGTACCACTAAATGCATCGCAGCTGGTCACTGGTATCAAGAAATGGAGAAACATCTCAATGTACTGAAGGTAACAGGTTCACAAAGGGTGGCACTGGTCACACACCACTTCAAGGGACCAGCCAAAAGTTGGTGGCAAATGATGAAGATGGATCCTAACACAAATATTAAAGCAATGAGTTGGGAAAAGTTCACGGAGATCTTCTACAAAAAGTTCTTTCCGAAAGTAACCTTGAGTAAGCTACAGGAAGACTTTGTCCGACTGAATCAAAGGGACATGACTGTAGCTGAATATGAAAGGAAGTTCACAAAGCTAGCCAAATTTTCACCAGACATGATCAGGGAAGAAAGAACGAAGGCTATCATTTTGCATAGGGCCTCAAGATGGAGATTCGAAAGATAGTTAATACATTGGACCTAAAAGCTTTTAAAGATGTTGTGGAAAAGGCCCTAACTTTGGAACAAGAGATCAACCTGGAACAACGGGTGAAAGGAAAGAACAAATGGGCTGGGGATGAAAAGGAACATTAGGGGGCCCACAAAAAGAATAAGAATTGTGAGAAAACACCACATACGTAGAAACAGGGGTAAAATAAAGAAGAGTCAAAAGAACAGGGGAGGAAGTAAGGACTATGCTACGTCGATAGGTAGAAAGGCCATATAATAAGAAATTCCTCGACTGCACCAGCTCAGGCTCTTCAACCATAGAACACTCAGGAAGGAGGTCAAGATGATCATTTTCAAGGCTGACAACAACAACAGAATGCCAACCAAAGGCTTGGGCAAAATTAGGGTCATGGTCAAAACCAGGCCAGAATGTTCATTGTGGAGGCCCAAGAAGATCAAGACCCTCAATAAAACCCTAGTAGTCCACTGTTAGGATAAATTATGAATATAAATTTTGAACATAATTAGTGGAAGAAAGTTCTTAAGGCTCGTTATATGTTAGCATTTATTTTTGCTTTGAATAAGGTCTTGTACCTCTGATTTTCAATTAATAAAAATGAATTCCATAAGAACTCTTGTTGCCCCACATTAAATATTCGAACGAGAAAGGAAGTTTTAGTTACTCAAAGTAACAATCCCAAAACCTACCGTGTGGTTAAGTCCACTGGGTCAGAGGTGAGAAATCTTCAACCTCAAATGGTTATACAGAATAATTGAAGACTTTAGAATGGGTGTGGCACTAAATGAAAGACAAGTCTATCTCTATAGCAAGTCTTGCCATCGGACCTATTGCATTAGATCAAGGATGAACAAAAGGCAAGACAAATGGTTCACAAGCCTGATGGAGGAAAGTGAATGGGATAAGCATACTAGCCATAGGTTAGATGCTAAGAATACCCGATGACTTAGGAAGAAAACACTGTATGGGTAATTGTGGATCATCTATCTAAAGTGGCTTCGTTTCTGCCAATCAAATCCACATATCAAGTCAATAAGTCTGAGAGAGTCACCTGGACACTAGAGGATATGTTGCCTTATACCTTAAAAGAAAATTGGAGAAAGTATGAACCTGACGTTTAAGATGATGCTACTTACGAGGAAGCAATAGTCAAAATCCTTGACCACAAAGCACAGAGTCTAAGAATGAAAGATATTTCATTGGTGAAAGTGTTGTGGAAGCATCATAAAGTGGAAGAAGATACCTGGGAACTGGAAAGCGAAATGAAGACCAAGTATGCACACCTATTAACTAGAAATCCTTAGTTATGTACAAATTTCAACGACGGAATTTTTCTAAGGAAGGTAGGTTGTAATGCCCTGAAAACTTTGTATTTAATTAAATGAAATTCAAGATCAATTTAGTGAAATTGGGTGCAAAATAAAATCGGGCTCATTTCAGGACTAAATTTCGTAGGTTTCCAAAAGTCTCATTTGGTGACCCTTAGGGATCCAAAACAACCTGAAACAAAATAAAGTGACATGAACCAACTAATTGGACTATATATCGAAAAATTAGAAGAATTGGTCAAGATTAGGGTTTTCATTTACCAAACACCTTTCAGGGGGTCCAAATTAGAAAGAATTGACATTTAGGGTACTTCCGAAAATTGAAATTACTCGAAACAAAACAAAATAAATAACATATCCAAAAATCAAGATAATTGGCCCAGATTTGGATTTTCATTTTATAGTGCCTTCAGTGGGTTCTAAATAAGGAAAGTAAATGAAACCAATTGGCCAAACCATATATTGAAATTCTTAATTTTTTTATGTGATTCCAAAACTATAGGTTATAAATCATAATTCCTTGTAAATAAAGAGATATTAATTTTTGTTTGATTTTTGTGAATCCAAGAAGTCATGGCCACCCTAAGCATGTGCAAGTCACATGGGTGGAACACTATGATCATATCCCTCACCCTACCCAAATCTTTATAGGTTGTTTTCTTTATTTGAATCCTTGTAAAATGATCTCATGTCCCATGCAACTGATTCAATATGCCTACATTAGTAGACATTTTATATGGTCTAGAAACCATGAGACATGATTCCATATACACCCCTACTTGATTGTGTACACCCACACCCACTTAAGCAAAAATAAGGCCAACCATGTACATGTGCGTGTGCACAGATGTAAGCAACCATATTTAGATAGTTCATTGGAACCAAAATGAGCATCTTTGACAATTAGATGGTGTCCCCTCAAATCTAATAGTATATACCCATGCTTGATGTCCAAGAAATAAAAAAATGGGAAAGTATTCCTTGTGTGTTTGTGTAATGAGCAAGCAAGGAAACTAAAAAGGAAAGTTGTCATGAACACATATGGGACATCCCATTTGAATTAGAATATGATTTAAACCTATTTTCTATTCACATATAGTTAGAAAACAAGATTGTACTTATATCTTTTGAATTACAAAGTCATAGTGGTCTCAATTGCCAACTATGAGCACACTTGCCCTCTTTATGCAAACCGTCCCCTCTTTTTGGAAACTTGCCCAAACTTTGCGAGCTGCCCAAGATTGACCAAGACTTCCCCCTAGTGCTCTTGAACATCTATATAAAGCCCCTCATGCTCTCATTCTTCTCATCCCAAAGCAAAGAGTTGACACTTTCCTCTTTGTTTGTTCTAAGCCCTCTTCTTGGCATCTCTTCTCACATCTCTTGTGTTCACATGTGAGAAGCTTTAATTTTAGTTTTTTAGTAAATTGATTTGAGTGCTTTTGTTGGTGGTTGAAAGTTCTTGAAGTTTCGAAAGTGGTAGATAAGGGGAACCTCTGTTGGATTCAACAAGAAACTCATATTGAGGTGGAGGGGATTTTTAGATCTTCTATCTTGTCATTTCAAGTTCCTAGCATGTTCATGCATGTTTATTTTTCAGTTTACAACATGATTTATTCAGTTTTAGCATGATTGATCATATTTAAATTTTAGTTTAGCATGTTTGCATGTTTTTAATCATTCATGAGATCATAACATGCCTAGAAACCATGCTTAGGTTTGCTTTTAAGTTTTCAAGCATGTTATGTGTGTTTCCATACTTTCTTAAATGTTTAAATTCTGAGATTTAATATTCTAATTTAGTATCATGATTATATGAATTTGAATATGAGAAAGTGAAGATAAGAATCACGTACTGTCATAGTAACCTGTATGGGTGCTATGGGTATTCTTAATACATGCTTGGAGTGTGTGGTTGTAAAGTGCAACTAAGGGATACTTGGTATGTGGCATCCAACAGAAAGTAACAAAAAAGTGTCTTTTCACCCTAAATAGGGGTATCTAAATTAAGAACATCAAGGGAATAGAACCTCTTTTAGTCATAAAGTCAACTTGAACCAATTTGATGCATGAATCACTCAATGTTTGAAAGTGTGTGAATTTGGATGTGTTAGAAATTTAAAATAATAAGCTAGTTGTTTGATAGATGATCTACTGGACTGTGTGCTCCCCCTCGTCTTTATTTTTCAAGAAATTGAATCAGGAAAACTACGAAAATATGATTATAGCTATATTTAAAAAGTTTTTATTTTTAAAAAGTTTCCTTTTTTAATATAAGGGCATGTCGCCCAATTTTGAATAAGACTTCCACTGAATTTTTATTTTAAAATTTTGAGTTACGTACTCTTGATTATAAATTCGATAATATACTTCTTTATTTTCTTTAATAAAGAAAGAGTTAGAAATATTTTTTTTCTACTTGTAATGCCTTATTAAATTTAAAATTGGTCAAATTGGGTGAGGCACCATAAAAGGTTTAATAAGAATTAAAATAAAGGAATTGAGATGCAAGTTTTGTACTTGTAAATGTAACATAAGACCCAACCCACCCAATGGTTGAGCTTCAACCTATTTCTAGGGGGTTAGGGTGTTACATCATGTTTACCGTGACAGTACGAGGTTCTTAATCTCAACATCTTTCATTAAATCTCATACTCATGAATCATAAATAAAATAATTTCAGCGTGTTTAACACATGAACATTTAAAGCATGAAAACAAACACATAGTGTGCATCATACTTTAAATTAATCCTAAACAAGCATAATCTAAGCATGGCATGGTTTATGATTAACTAACATTACATACTTGCAAATCTGAAATTTAAATCATGTTCTTCAAAACTAAATATGTATTCTAGATTGAAATCAAGCCTACATGAACATGGTATTAACCTAATAAGTAAAATAGAGGTTTGAGAAGTCTCTTCCACTTTAGTTTGCAAAACAGTTATAAGCTATTAAAATCTGGCAGAACTTTATTACTCTAAGACTTTCAAACACTCAAGAACAGTTTAAGATTACTCAAGAACTGAGGGGATTGTCAAGAAGAAGGCTAGAGAAAGTCAAGAGAGATCAGTATGCTCTTGCTTTAGGACAAGAAAGAATGATAGCAATAGGGGGTTTATATAGAGTTTCAGTGCAAGGTTGGATTGTTTAGTAGTGCTCACACTAGAATCTTTCCATTCCCTCTTGTGTCTACGTTTTGGCAATGGGGATCTTCCCAATTTTCTCTTTCCTGCTAATACAATTGAAAACAAGAGGTCGATATATTCTTGTTAATTTCTATTTCTTGTCATCCAAAAAGTTTCCCAATACTTTTATTCGTTGAAATCCAAAGTATATGCTAACGTTTGCAACCCAAATCATATATGATTTACTTATTAGGATATCATGATTCATATATATATATAGTTTCATTATTCATAAAGAGGAAATTATAATTCTTGCATAGAAGGAGTGAAGTGGCAGCTCAATTGAAGAGGTGTCCACTTCATTTTGAGCAAGAGAGGAGAAGTGGCATGTAGGGGGTACATGGCAACCTCCTTTGCTTTATAAAGAAACCACAACCAACACTTTCCTTCAACTTCTTTACGTTATAGCCCAGAAGAATTCTGCAATTCCTTCATAAAAAAAACTAACTTGCGACACCTATAACTCATTCATTTCTCCGCCAAATTACATGATTTTAGGCTTGTTGAAAAGAGGAGAACAAGAAGAACAATATATTGAAAGATTAGCTCCTAAAGAAGAGGGTTGGGGGTTGGAAATAGTTGCAAAATATTGAAGGTACACACTTTCTAGTGCTAAATTTAAGTTTCATGCTTATGTGAGGTAGTTTTGCATGCATATTGAGTGTATAATAGCGTAAACCATGAGTTAGAAGTTGTAATTGAGACTAAAAGGAAGCCTTCCATGGCAAAAGACTGTCTCCAAGTCGTGGGTTAGTGGTTGGAAAGGGTGAAGAAACTATGGTGTTGGAAACTGTCCAACACTTAGCCATATTTTCTAGCCCAGAAACAGGGGTAACGAGCCTAATTCATGATCTTATAACATTGGATTGGGTGAACTATAACAAACACAGCTTGGATAATCTTAAACTAGGATATACATTAACAAATTGAGCAAGGAACAAAGGAAATTGGTTTCGGTTTGATCATCCAAACCATGGGATGAATATGCCTACTTGAACTGTTAGATAGGTTTTGGATAGTAGAACCTATTCGAGTGAGGTATAAAACCAACCCAAAAATCTATGTTAGAATGTTCAAAAAATTGTGACCTTTGGAAGATTAGTATACCTTAATATAATGAACATTCTATTAGTATTTCACTAAAAACACACTAGTGGTTTGAGCACAATAGACCCATGAATATACTATGTTAGAACAACTTGACAGAAATTTGTCATATTTGGCCTGAGATCAAAAATGGGAAAACCTATGTTAGGGCTGTCTTATGAGGCTGAATTTTTTGTGAGTAGAATTCTCAGATATCCCAATGTCTAGTATCCAAAAATTAGCACAAATTGATATTGGGAAGGAGGTAAACCAAACTCAAAACCAAACCCTGTTGACAGACCTTGCCATTAGTAGTTGCCTGAAAAATATGAACCTAGAAACCTTGAAAAATGATATCCTAAAATCCTTCTAAGTAAAATTTTTGGGGATTATTTGGAAAGTCCTAGTACAATTGGGAAAGTTTGATAGCATTTCAATAGCTAGATATATCTCAGTAAAATCGAGAAAACTATGACTCATAATAGATTCCTATTTTGCATAAGGACTGAAGTGCAATGGGGTATTAAAATCACAGGCTTCCATTACTTAGAAAACTTAGGAAAAAAATCCTAGTAATATTAGGATTGTTGATGATATTTTCCATCAAATTTGGGGTCATTTGAGTAGAAAATGAGGTTTTTGTAAATTCCACAAGTCGGACCATTGTACACAGACTTAGAATATACGATGGTTAAACTCAAACCCAAATGTATAATTGTTTAGCATTGGGTTAATTTGACCTAAAAAGGTGTCAATAGAACATTTACAATGAGAAAATGTGTTTAAATTGTAAGGACCCATCGATCAAACCATATTATAGACTGTAAATACGAGTTAACATTGTGTAAAACTGGTATAGATGACACAGTGCATGTGATCAGGTTGTTCCAGGCTCGAGGAAACACAAGGTCAATAGAGAGGGGAGTAATATCTATATATCTGTGAGTATTTTCTTTAATTTATCAGCTTAGGCATGTGCATTCTGTTAGCATTAATCATATATCTGCATTGTGGATTGTTAGTACGTGATGCATGATTTATCAGGTTTTATATCTCTTCTAGACTTCCAAGATGTTGTCTAGGTCTATAGGTGATTTGTGAACCTACATGTTGTTGCGGTAACAGTAGAGGAAAGCAATAGCCCGTAGACATAAGTTTTTGGTTTTAGACCACCTGGCTCATGAAAGCTCCAAGGTTTAACTTATGTGTTTTACGGATAAACGACCAAGATCATATTATTGTTGCATTTATATTGGTTATGAACATCTAAGTATGCATCCATATGTTTTTAGAATACTTGAATTAAGTGATAAGTTAGGTTTGCTACTCACTGAGCCACATGGTTATTTTTGGGCTCATTACTCTCTATTATTACATTTTACAGGTCCTTCCCAGTTAGATAAAGGAAAAAAGTTGTTCATTGAGTAGGGTCGATTGTGTGGATTGAGTAAGTTCTTGTACAATTCAATCCAATTTTTTTTAATGATCTTGTGGAACTCTACAGTGTATGTATAAATGACTTTAATGAATGTATATATAACTCTGCATGTCTAAAATTAAGTTAAATCTTCCGTTGTGGGTGTGACATTTGCTATATATATACTAAAGTTGCTTAAATAATGTATGCATCAAGGAGGAGGAGGCTTAACAGCAATCAGGCAAGTAGACGGAGTGGTTTACACATTAGGTTGTTGTGCTGGTCGAGTCACCAATGGGGCTCTGACATTTCAAGGGTTCGGTATCTAAACTCGGCACCCTTCTTTCACTTTTAAGATCCTTTGATCATACTGCCATTCCGAACGGATGTGACCATCGTCCAAGCCATACTGCAATATCAATCGTCGATCGTGGCCCACCGACTAGGCAATACTGTCGTATTTCGACAATCGTAGCCTGCCAACAAGGTGGTAGAGTCACCACCCATGAACTAGTAAAGTGTCCCATGCATCAATCTAAATATATCCATGGAGTGTACCAATGTACCACTCTAATCTCAAGACTATCACGATCTGATGTCTGCACCTCGGAACTTCTCATCATTATTCCAGGTCAACACCTCTGAAGATTCGTCGATCAGTCCTATCTCAGAGCTATCATGATCCAATATCTGCACCTCAGAAACTCTTGCACTTAGATCAGGTCGGCATATATGAAGATTCGTCGATTAGTTCTATCTCAAAACTATTATGATCAGCTCTACCTTGGAACCTCTCATCTTGAGGCCAGGTTGACACATCTGAAGATTTGTACTCGTATCTCAAGACTATCATGATCCAATGTTCGCACCTCGAAACCTCTCATCCTGAAGCTAGGTCGACACATTTGAATATCAATCCTATCTCAATGCAATATGCAATGCATGTAGCACACAATTATTGCATAACCATAAGTAGAATAAAATGTTAAGTAAATAAATCTAAGTACTACTCACAGACTAGATCGACTTCTAACGTTCTCTCAGTCGCCAGTCACATCTTCCAATATCGAGCCAAATACCAAAAGCTTATACTGTTAACACATGTTTCGCTTTTGGTATACACTACACAACCTCTTCACAAATTTGTTGTAATACACATTAAATAGAAAAATTTTAATTATTTCCTATGTTACGCATTTTCTACATTTGAAGTAATTCATAATGTTAATATATATATATATATATATATATATATATAATGTTATATTTATAACATTACATAAAGAATTATAACCTTCAATGTTAATCAATTAACATTATATACCCTTATATGTAAATATAATATTAATCTATACATTATTTCTCCAATTGCATAAATACAAATTTAATATATCTGTTGATTTCCAAAAATCCTAATTTTGGTATTATTGAGTCTAGAATTTCATTCTAGACATTTTATGTCAATTAAAATTCTAGTGCTAATATGTATACCCCCTATATGTCAACTTTCACTTACCATATAAATTCTTGGGGTCCATATTGGTACAAATAAACTATATACCTATATTCTACTCGTTGATATGAACACAATAATATATATATATATATATATATATGTAAACAAGGAGAATTTTATGATTCAAAGTCTGAAGCGGATTCTTCATAAACAAGGATCATGCAAAAACATCGACAGAATATTATTAAGACAACAAACAAAATTACAAGCACTATGACAAGCCAGAGAGGCAAAACAACAAAGAGCTTGGACAAATGAGACATTTGCAAGCTACAAACTACAGACATACAAACTACAGATGACTTAGGAAAAGACTCAAAATGATTTCTTAAACCAGAAGAGATACTAGAACAAACCCAGAACACCTCTCTACTCGATGCCCCATTCATGAAGGAATAAGCTCCTTTTATAGTATTTCTGTCCTTACTACAAGACAACATGCTATAGTGGAGAGCATTACTAGAAGTTTACTTTTGGCACATGGAGGTTACTTGTTTTTGTCTGATAATCAACAATTGCGAAGAGAATCATGTCTTGCTCTTGAAAAGTTGACGCTAAGGACAATAATGGGGACCTTCTCTTGATGGAACTTATTGTGGTGGAGTGTCAACAACATATGGGGATGACAAGTATCTACTGAGTGCTTCAGAGAGTGGGATCCGAATGTTGTGTTGTCTAATCATCATCTAAAGAGGATGAGCTGGTGAGCCATAGTGGGGCAGTAGTAGCACGATTGACATCGTCGAGATGAGTGGGATGTTCTAGAAGATATTCATCCATCAGCACATGTAAAATATCCCAAAGGTGATTTTCGGGCTCACTAAGGCCTACACGTCCATATAGAAGCCCTAAATGGTAAGGTGGCGTGGGCCTGGGCCAATTCGTGGCTCCTGTGGTTTCATTCCAATGGATCATGTCTTGTTGGAAATATTGGAACTGGTGGAAACTGGGCTAATATGGAGCTTCAACGGCTATAAAGAATTCATGTCTTTGGCCCTGAAGAGAACCTGGATAAGTGTGGCGACTATGGGTATTAAAGAAGAGTAATCTCTGATATCCACGAAGGATTTGGTAAGAACATACTTCTTCTACTGCAGCAATGGGATCATCGCCAATGCTAGTGTATCTGTGCTCAGAGGCTAGAGGTGCAAAAAAGGTGATAGTGAGGAACCTCTGGGACCATTCAGCTACGCTTTCTAGCCATTGTTCATGGGTGGCAAATTTTAATAAGAATCTATAGAACCTGGTTTGATCAGGTTCTAGCTCATGGTGAGGGGGTCTCAACTGAAAGAGGTAAGCGCATAAAAGATGTTTATCAAGAGAGAATCTAATCCACCAAGATCTTAAAATATGCATTAAGAAGTAGTAGGCTTCTTTTGGGAAGTTATAAAAATTAATGATTCAAAATGAAAATAAATAAGGCTTTATGGGATGAGGAACATGGCCAAAGTACATGTCATGTGTGCGGGTTAAAGCCTTAAGAAGGCCATCAATAACAGACAAATTTGGAATTTTCCAATAAATGGTTTCTCTAATTTCAACAGGCAGTATAAAGATGGAGGTCATAATATCTGGAGGGACATGTGCACCATCAGAGGGATCTCGATTGGAAGAAGAGGACCCAATTTCCCAAATGAAATGGGAGTGGTGATGTTTGGAAAGGAAATCGACCAAAATATTAGTTTTTCCAGAAATATGTTTAACTATGAAATTAAACTGAGAGAAGCAATTTGCACAACGGAGAAGTTGAGGATTTGTTATCATTCTCTGTTTGAAATGCAACATTTGAGGAAAACTTGACAGATCCATTTCAATGATAAAAGAATGGCCAACCAAGTGGAATTGAAATTTTTTGATGCCCCGTTTGACAGCTAGGATTTCTTTAAAAGTGGAATGATAATGTAACGTAGAAGGCTTGAAGACTCCACTTTTATATCCACAGATACATCGGGTGTTGTCTAGGGATTCTTCTAAGAGAACTGCACCCAAATGTTCATTATTAGCATCAGTTTAAAAAAATTCATCAGCCATGTCCCAGTATCTGTAATGGTGGGAGAGTTTGGGCTTTGAGCTTGAGAGTTTGGACTGCTGTAGTTTGTTCTTTGTTCCATGGTGAAGAGAGAGCTTACTTGTGTATCGAGAGAGATCTTTAATGAAAAGGCTCATATAATTGATAAGCCCTAAGAATTGTTGGATGGTTACCTTATCTGGTAGAACATCTAGGAAATCACGGAGCTTGTACGAGATATGAGGCTGTAAAGTAAGTTGTCCTGCGAGATTTCCATCCCAAGGAAATTAATAGAAATCTGAAATAGTTGCATCTTCTTTTCAAAGAGCATGAGTCCAACAGAAATACAGATATCAAGAAATTTCTGAACGAGGTCAACATGTGATGGTATATCCTTGGAGAAAATAAGGATATCATCGATATAAATTAAAGCTTGATGTTGTATTTCTAAAAAGATCCTTGTCATGGCTCGCTGAAAGATAGAAGGAGCAATTTGGAGTCCAAACGGCATTACCGTCCATTGATAATGATAGCCAGGAATTACAAACGCAGTTTTGGGCATGTCTTGTGGCTCAATTCTGAGCTGCTAAAAACTTGACTTGCAATCAAACTTTGAAAATATCTTAGCATCAGAAAGATGGTGGAATAAGATTTCAGGCCGAGGAAGTGGAAACTTGTCATCCTTGAGGAAGATGTTGAGGGGCTGGTAATTGAAAACCAACCGAAGTTTGCCACGGACTTGTTCAGACCTCTTGTTAACATAAAATGCTTCACATGCCCAAGGAGATGTGGTTGACTCAATTAAACCTTCTTCTTTCAGTTGGTCAAGTTCTTGAATTGCAAGAGTAAGCTAGGAAGGAGGCCTACCAAGATGAGAGGCCTTGGTAGGATATATGTCTTCATTAATCTTAAAGGGAAGCTTAATAAAATAATCCTTATTAAACCATAATGGGCGACTGCATTTAGTGAGGAAGCTTGTGTGGCGTTCTGCGCAACACTTTTAGTAAGTGAAGATCGCAGGCTTTGGATTAGAGGATAATGTTGGGGAGAATCTGCAAGTTGAGTTCCTTCAGAAAGAAAAGAAATCCATGGAACGAAAACAGAATTCATCTTGAGGCCATGTGGAGTCTAGGTGAGGTGGTTGATCTACTGGAGAATTTCATAACCAATGATAAATGGTTTGGACAAGCCTAGAGCGCTAAGAATTCGGTGTTTAAATGTGAGCAGGGGGTTAAGCTTGATCTTCATTGGTTTGCTAATAAGTGTGATGACCAACTGGTTCAGGCCAACAGTATTAAAGGCTTGTCGATAGGGTTTCCACCATTCAGTAGGTAACAGAGAGGGATTCATGAGTGTTGTTGAAGCACCCGTATCAATCAAAGCAGTAAGTGAGAAAGGATGATGATAAGGGGAGAGGTAAACATGTACTTTGCCATGGGGCAAGTTTGAGATGCCATTTGCTGACGGAGGTGAGGAGTTCAGAACAAAAGCTTCTATATTTGAGATAGCCATGAGAGCCTCAAAAGAGAAGTCATCATGAAATTCAAATAAGGATTCGACATCAGGGCTTAGGTGTCCATCAATATTGTAATTTTCTCAAGAAGAGCTACATGGCGCTTGGTTTTCTTAGGACAATTTTTTGCAAAATGGCCCTTCTGCTTCAATATAAAGCATTGGGAGTCATCTATCTTGCCTCAGAAAAGCTTTCTTCGTAAGAACTTCCATTTCTTGCGAGATGATGATCTCTTATGAGTCTTATGATGGGATCGTCTGAAAACTTTAAAAGAGTGTGGGAAGACTAGCTTCTTTTTGCAAGAGCAAGGTTCAAAAGCATGGCACTTAGGAACAGCCTCGTGACATGCATAGGTGAAGGCTTTGCTCAAGCATTGGACATGCTGAACAATTTCAAACTGGACACAGAAACCTTGGTGTCTATTCTTGATGTATGAAAATAGTTGTCCCAAAGTGTTGTCCTGGGTGGTTTTCTTATGTGTAGCCATGTATTCTTGTGCCCTATGAACAATAGGGTTCTGGAAAAAGAGGAGAAAAACTATCTTAGATTGACATCATCAACACTCTTAATCAGATAGAACCATTTAGACATCTGCTCGTAATATCACTGCATAGTTTTGAGATTATATGAACAACATTTTGTAGCCAAATATCTTTCTTATGCTTGTTCGACATGATGATTCCAGGGGCCAACAAAAGCTTCAAAGAGTGATGAAAGGAAATTATTGACAGATTGTTGTAACAATGCGAAAGCTTCCAGATAGCCGAGTAAGGAGCTTTTCAATGATGATTGGATCAGTTGCTCCATGTTTGATGGATTCAGCATGACACCATGAGAACATGTCATCATTGAAAAAATATGGCCAGTCCTCATAGGGGAGAGAATCGAGATTAAAAGTATGGAAGGCACTGGATTGGAGGGCTTATGGTGAGAAGAAGGAAAATTAGATTCCATATCATTTGACTCTTCAAGTGGATGTTCTGGAAATGGAGCAGGTCCATGAAGAGGCTCGGTAGATTCTGGCTTGGGTTGTGAGGATTCTCCTAGTCCAAAGGTAGCTGCAAGGATTTTGTGGGAAGAAGCAGACTCTTTAGATGAAGAATCAGAAGAAGAAGAAACTTCACAAGGAGAATCATCAAGAATAAGATCGGCTAAAGCAACAAAGGGTTGGTCATAATGACGAACCATAAACTCTAGGAGAGATCTTAAGGGGTTTTCTAAGATGTCAGGGAGTGGCTGAGGCTTAGAAGAAGCCTAGAGATCAAGTTCGATTGGAGGGATGGTCATAACAACCTTCTCTTTTCCCTTATCTTTTCGTTTGTGAGAAGACCCAAGAGGGAAACTGGGTGGAGAAGTGCGATAATCGTCAGGGGAAGTTGGAGGATCAAAAGGTGGTTGTTGGAATGGAGATCAAAAAGTAATACCACTATGTGGTCGAAGAAGACGACTGGGAGGAGTACGAGTGGGAGGTCGTTTACTCTGAAGTTGGTAGTTTGGGGAAGAAAGGGATTGCATGGTGAAAGAGGCTGGTTTAAAAGTCGAAGGTATAACATGGGTGTAAAAAAGGGATTTGCTGGTGGATTTCTAGGTGAGTTTGTAAGTTCACGTAATTGATTTTTGAGGGACTCATGTTCACGCTCAAGGGGACCAAGGACAGTTTGAATTTTGAAGTAATGGGTGATGGAATTTACAAGGTCTAAGAGTTGATGGTGAACTTGGTCGATACAGGCTCGAAGAGAGGCAATGAGTTGTTCATGAGCAATTTGGTGGGTTAAAGATTATTCTTGTTTATGGAGAATAGATTGGAGAAGGTCATTCTGGTATAAGGCGTTGTTGGACTACCAATTTAGGACTGCATCAAAATTAGAAATGGTTTGAAGTGTTGGTCCCTCAGGGGTCATGATTTTGGAAGGTTTAACCTGATACTGAAGAGGACATTTGTAATACCCCAACCCCCATATCTCTAAGCATCGGACATAACCACCATTCTCTTGATAGTTGACTTAAGGTATGGGACTGGTATATGAATTTTTCGAGGTGTTACAACATCCTGTGAGTGGGTCGGTAAACCAATCAGAGCCAGATGGTGGAGGAGAAGCACCAGAATGTTCAAAGAGAACAAAACAACCCTCATCGGAATAGGGGTCATCTTCATCGACATCTTCACTGTCGTGAACACTGAAATCATCATCAGTTTGAGAATTAGAAAGGAGAACATAATATTGGTACCTTCCCGAATCAGATTCAATAAAGCCAACTGTAGGGTCACCAAAGGCATATCGGTCGGCTAAGAGTCATTGGGAGGTTTTACGCCTTGGCTTTTCAATATCATATTGAACTTCAAAGGCGTCTTCTTCACAAGTAGGGTAGGTACAAATATCACACCACTGGTGCGGAGTAACAGATGGGGAACCTCGTGAGTCAATGAAATGGATCCCGGTAGAAGAAGGACGGGAATGCACCAAAAGTGGTTCTGGAAAAATAGTTCCCAAAAGGCCATCTGAGCGTCTGCTGTGAATAGCATGAGTGGACTGGCGAAATTCATTAGCTTGAAATCTTGCTTCATAGCTAGTAATCCACTTTTCTGGGAAAAGCTACTAAAGACGACTAGGAGGAATAGTTCGTGGAAGAAAAGTATGCGAAACAACACCTTGTGAGCTGATGTCCAATATAAGACCATCCAAGGAAGATCCTTTATAAGGAACATCAATTGCATGATTCTGGACACGATAAGCGACTTGATAATGAATGGTCATAGCAAGAGCAGTTTGCATTTGTGGAGTACCTGATAACTGGCCTGAAAATTAAGTGTAGTAAGGGCATGTGGATCCCTTAGAGACACATTGAAATTTGGATAGAGCATGACAAAGATGGTGTCAGAGTTTAAAGTGGTCTGGATTATTCCAATAAAGGTGTCTACATAACAAATCATGCGAGAGTCAAGGAGAGCAATCCTAGAAATGGCTTCAGTTGATTTCCTTCCATGAAAGGTGATAGACATCTTAATAGTGCCGTAATGAATATGTGTATAACCATCCTTTCGCCACTGAGGTAAAAGAGAAGCAGCTAATGTTACAGGGAAAAAGTGTTCAGCTTGGTTTGCTGGAATCTGGTGTTCATTAAAATTGAAAATTTGGACATATTCTTTAATAGGACTCTGAGGTGTTTGCTTTTTGAACAAATTTTTGAGTTTTTCTAAAAAGAAGTAGGAGGAAGAGTATAAACATTTTGGGGAAGGATAGGAACAAGTTCGGTAAGTGGCACAACTCCATTTGCATCAGGCACATACTCAACTTCATATAACCCATCAACCTTGGCTGAGGTGCAGGAAACTTCAAGGGGAGAAGGATTGGGTGAAATAGAGGTTTCCATTATACAAAGTCTAAGAAAACAGGACCAAATCCTCTATGTGATGAAAAAAATGTCATCAAACGCCTTCCTGTGGCTAATATGGCTAGGTTGCAAGGCTTAGAAGAAAATTGTCTTGACCTTAGACTAGGTAAAGTGAAAAAAGAAATAAGCTCACTGGTTTTAAGGTAAAACTTACTTAGAAAGCTAAGTGTCGTCAAGCTTACTGGTCCTAATGGCTTGCAGACAAAAGACTGGTATGAGAGGAGCCAGGTGAAGAAGTGTAATACGAAGTTGAAGATGCTAGTGAAACTGTGAGGAGTTGCTTACAACGAGTTTCCCAAATATGAAAGAGCTCAACATCTGAAAGGGAACAATAGATCTGACAACAGTAGACAAAAGTCCAAAAACAAAGTGTACATGGACAATGATCAAGATGGCCGATGGCACTAAACATGTGAAACTAAAGCATGTGTAGTTTCGGTGAACAGTAGTTTCGGTGCTACAGTAACTTTAAGGAAGGGTAAAACCAAATGGCTTTGATACCAAAGGGAATTTTATGATTTAGAGTCTGAAGCAAATTCTTCACAAACAAAGATCATGCAAAAACATCGACAGAATATTATTAAGACAACAAACAAAACTACAAGCACTATGACAAGCCAACGAGGCAAAACACCAAAGAGCTTGGACAAATGAGACATTTACAAGCTACAAACTACAGATGACTCATACAAACTATAGATGACTTATACAAACTACAGATGACTTAAGAAAGGACTCAAGGTGATTTTCAAACTACACACACACACACACACACACACACACATATATATATATATATATATATATATATATATATATATATATATATATTATGTAGTTTTATTCTTAGTGAAAATACACCCTAGTTTTGGGTCATGCGATAGACTCACTTTTGTTGAAAACTACATTAGAAAAACTATAATTCAGAACTTTTATAGTTATTTTGAATTGAAAAGAGGCAAAAATTATATATCCAAAGTGACGGATCTTTAAAAATAGACAGCTTTTTATTTCCCTCTTTTCTTTCCTTTTCTTTTTCTTTCTTCTCCTTGGTTGCTTCTCTCTTCCCCTTTCCTTCTCTCTTTTTTTTCTTTCTTTTTTTCCTTCGATGATTGGCAAGAGAGAGTTGAGAGCATGAGGGAGAATGGGAGGAGCAAGCTATATATAGAGTATTTAAATGGTGGGTCCCATTGCCAATTAATGTTAAGAGATAACTCTTTTTGTCTCTCTTATCTTCCACATCATGGTTATTATCTACTCATTTATATATTTTCATTTGCTTATTTATTTTTCCTACACAATCATCATGTATGTCTTTTTCATTAAATACATACATACATACATATATATATATATATATATGCAAGAATTAATTCGTTTCTTTTTTCATTCTAACTAAGCTCCCACTACGAATATTAATTATTATTATTATTTATTTTTTATTTAATACACATATTAATTTATATAATTACCAAAAAATTATGTATTTTCATTTATAATTCATTAATTTATACATGAAAATACATGTCGAACTTGTCGACTCAATGTCTAAAATACGAGTCATTATGGACCTTAACTACATATCAATCGGGGCCATTAGGTGTCATTGTGGATATCCCTAACCCATACTCCACTTCGGCTATTCATTTGATTCTTGAGATTTGATATTGTTATCACGACGATGATATGGATGAAATGAGACTGAAAGTCACGAAGGACCTCACTCCCTAAATAGGATCCTAAATAGGTAACTGGCCTTAAGGTGTTACCTCTATATGATATCTCGAACCACAGGGGGACACCGAAGAATAATCATTTTGGTCTTAACGACAACTTAAAACAACTTATTGTTTGAAACACCTAATGTTTGAAGTGTATGACATGTATGTTTGTTTAGCTAATATAATGATTTAAATATTTGGTTGGATCTACTGGGTTCTTTGAGCTCACTCCACTTTTAACATTTTTGGTCAATAGTAGCATGGAGCAATTGGAGACGTCTTAATAGTGGTTTTAGTTTTGTTGGAAATGGTGGCTCTACAAATTCATGGTCATTTCTATTTTATAAGTTGATTAACAAGAGGCCATGGAGCCTAAACAATATTTGGTTTTATTGAAGCGTAAGAGAATTATTTCAATGATGATTAGAGTTAATAGTTAAATTTTCTATGATATCACATTTATATGTTATGTGGTTACTTTTGTCTATTGAGTTTGTTTACTCATGAGATTGTGATACATGCACTAGAGAGAGAAAGAGAGAGAGAGTTAGTAATGTCATGTCCCGTGAGCGACCCCAATGAGTCATTTATGTATGGTGAACAGATAGTTGATGAACCACTGTAATTTAACGTTGCATTAATTGACTATGTTGTTATTAATGATGAACGATGACAATATCAACATAATTGACTATGTTGTTCAACTGTGTCCGTTCAACATAATGCACATTATTTATTAATAAATTTAATGTACATTATACTAATCTATAACCATTATTTGAGATTATTATTAAACTATCATCTTTAATTAATTTAATTTTTTTACTAAGTTGATTAAGTGATTACTTCTATGCAAATATTATTTATATTGTTATTTATTTATTTATTTATTATGGAGTGAAAAGTAGTCAATTGAAGTTTGAAAACCTTCTGTCTTAAACACATCCTTTAACCAACTAACTTGATAAGTCATTCTTGTTACTAAAATATTTTATTTTATTATTAATGTTATTGTGTTTAGGTTTAGAATTTTATTTGACTCAAATCCTATCAACATTATAGTTATAGTGTTGAAGATCTCTTTGAATTGATCCCAACACATCATGTTCCCGTTCATGGTGGGATCCTCTCTAATCATTTCCCCATCGATAGTGGGCTGCTCCAATGAATTGGTGGGTGGCTATGGCCACCTTCGTGGAACCACTTGTTTGCCTTACCACTATTTAACAGGCCCTCAAATTTAGGTGGTTGCAATTTGAAGCTCTAGAACCTGTATTGATTATGTTTTGACATCAAATTGGTGTGGTGCTGGTGCTAGTGCCAGATTTTGGACCTGAGGCAAATACTTTAGGACCTAATAAACAATATGCGTGGAAAATTCTACAATGGCCTTTGCTATCATAGTAATAGCAATGGTGGATGCAACTAGTGTAACACCCTAGCTCCCGAATCTTGTCACAATCGCCACTGACTAAGCGTCTTCGTCTCTCAACTCGAGACATAATCAAAGTAAACATGCGGCCACTCCCACTTTTAGTATTCGAAAATCGAAACATTATTTATGTTCTTTCTTTCTCATTAATCACAACCATTGCAACAAAAAACATCAAAGTGCAGAAACATAACAATTAATAATATGCATGACTAGAACATAGGGATAATGTGATAATTAAACAAGGCTCATCAATAATGAAAAACTAGCCCTATGACCTAAATTCAAATAAATTAATAACCAAATACTTGGCTCCATGGCCGACTTTAATAAATAAATGAGTCAAATGAAACAAATGCAAGATAGGTCCATTTCCTACAACTAAAAACATCGAGTAGAATCCTACTCCTAAACAGCCTACACAGTGAGGTGTGCCATAACTACAAACATGCCCTCTGCCTCTTGTCATCACAAGTGTCTTCAATGATTTCCTGAAAAGAGAGATTAGTGGGGTGAGCTCAAGAGCCCAGTAGATCATGTACAACACATCTTAAACATTATTAAAGTCAAGGACATAAAGCATGCAAACACTTATAAATCATTAAGCATTTCAAAACACTTCAATTGTTTATGTTGTCGTCAAGACCAAAAGGAATCCTCTCGATACTCTCCTGTGTCTGAACTCTTGGAAGTAACGCCCGAAGGCCAATTCCTCATCATGACACAACTTTAGATGTGAGGCCTCACTCGATGCTTAGTCTCACCTCAACTACTACCACAGTAGCATAGACACCCACCTAGGGTAGGGAAATACCACGATAATACCATATTACTGCTATAATATTTGTATCATCACCCCTGTACGTGATTAGAATCTTAATTATCTTTATTTAGTGACCACTAGCATGCACAATTTATCTCATCATCATGGTGCACGTATATACTAAACATGTTGATAAATTATCATGTAACAAGTCACACGAATCATGTTATCTAACAAATAGCATAGATGGCATATTCTTAGTATAGTATTTAATGACGGAAATAGGTAGCATGATATCATAATATCACAGGTACACACAAACATACAGAAAGTAACATGGCATTCCTAGCATGCTTCTAAGCTCACAAAAGTAAACACATAGTCATGGTTTACATTCGAAACTGAAATAATATTAAAGAGAGTGTACGGTCATTTCCACCCATTTTTATGTTTAGCTTGTTGTAATCCTTACTTTGATGTTTCAAACTCTCAACCTTGCTGGTTTAGTATCGCAATTCTCATTAGTATAAACATTCATGATGTTTTTAAACTATAGGATAATAATTCTCTAATCTATATAATTTGTGATAAGTAGATAGGTTGTCTATGTGTGCATGAGACTCGAAAATGAAGGTTGGGATGCGTTAACATGGTAGCCTGAGCGTTACCGCGGTAGTGCAATTGTGAATAGTGCCCTACCATGTGATTATTGCAATACTCACGAGGATCCCAACATCTACACCTTCGTGCATTGGTTTCTCGTATCCTCTTGCACGAGGAACTTCACTGCATTTAACTTAGATTTCTAAGACATGTATTTCAATGGATAGAAGGTTTATACCTCGCCTCTATTCGCTATCCTACTCATTGTTTCTTTTGTTTGCTTCACACCAATGCTATGAGTGGTCCTAGAGTTCTGCTATGTTGCAGACAGTAAAGTAGTGATTTAGAATTCATGTAGTTGATTTTGTTCATATTGAAACACAGTATAGAACTCGTTTAATCATCTGTGGATCAGTTCTTACCTTGTAACATGTTTTGACTTAAATTCGGGCCTCATGACGAAACTGTAACCTTTGTTCTGTGCTAGTAGTTCTTCGTGTTGTAGTTTGTGTGATAACAGGAAGTTGGAACATGTAGAAGGAGGCTAAGTTCCACTACTAGCGACTGGTATCTGTTCTTGGGAGCGAGTGTGCAGCTGTACGGTTTGGCAATGTGAGTTAGGATTTTTCAAGTGCAACAGTTGTACATATATATCATCGAGAACCTTGAATTTTAGGGTAATTTGCGCAATGGTATAAGTATAACGTAGTCCCTTGACATTATAGACCTTCCATTTTTTTATCGCAATACCGTAGTATCACATCCCAGTATCACAGTATCGGGATTATTTTTAATCGTAGTACAACGTATCGTCACTATAGTACCATGTCTTCTCCCAAAATTCATATTTTTAATCGCAGTATCATGGTACCTTGACCCAGTACCGCGGTACCCACACGAAAAGTCCCATTTCTAAATCTGCGATGCACTACCATGGTACTGGTTTTGGGTACTGTGGTAGTTGCATAGTTTTTTATTTTTTATTTTTATTTTTTTTAGCATCCCTACTCTTTTTAGGGTATTACAACCTGTGCTTGGGGTGGGAGTGGTTGTGCCTCCTTTTTTTGTTGTCCTTGCACTGCAGAGGTCTCTTCATGGATGCTCCATTCACATTACTTTTTGTTTTAGCCATTCATGTCAACAACAATATGGTTATCCTTTCCATTATTGAATGTGGTATTAGATCTCAATCTCATAATAATCAAACTTTAAATTTATGAACTCAAAATTCTAGTACTTGATAACAAAAATATCTTTTCATGAAATTCAAATGGTGACAATGTCATCAAAAATATTTAAAGTTCCCATAAACTAAATAAATATATCTTTATTCAAGTCCAAGATCCCTAATATTTATTCTGTTGCTAAGTATGTTGGGCTCTGCAAAACATAACTCATAAACAGGCAAATTGTTGTAGTGCAATTCCTTATTGAATATATTGCCTGAGTCCTTCATAAAACATAGATGCACGAGCTCTCTAGGTATAACAAACTCTGTCGGTTACGTACTATCATTGGGTGATCTTTGTATTCTCTTAGTCAACTTTGCAATGACCTTGAAATTCCCATGATATTCGCACTATGTGTGTGTTCATGTCCCTTAGTTACAGGACCCTATTATCTAAGATGGTAATGACTGTACAATTATAGGTCCAATGTTCGTTATTCCCATCATCATGTTATTCCTTATATCTTAAAGGATAATGTAAGGAGACTCTAGGTTGAATTTTCTAGGTTATTGCACATATGTGACCCTATAAATTCGATAATCTTGGTTCATAGTTGAAACAAGATTTATGATCCATACCAATCACATTAGGCCATTATTGGGTTGAAGACCCTTGGTTGTTTTTGGGTGAGGATTTGCAAAGTGTATATATAAACAACAAATATTAACTAACAAGAATAAATATTCAAACAAACAACACACAATAGCATAATGGAATCCTTATGCTTCCACTTGTGCCCTCCAAATTCAAGTGCCCCCATTGCACTCTTACACCCAAATAAGGTGTAAATGTCCTATCTACTAAGTCTTTCCCAATACATACCATACCCAACTGCCCCATCCCAGTGAGCATAGACATACTAGTTCCCTTAGTGTCGACAATCATTAACCAAACACAACCTATCAAACCCTAAGTCCTAGTGTCCTCGCTTACCCTTAAGGTCTTATGCACCCCATCTTACATATGGTCCACGAGTATGGATTCTCCTTGATCTTAGTTTCCAACCAAATAAGTTTTCGCACATTCTCATGTCTCTAACAAATACCCTAAAAGTTTTCAGTTTGGTTTTTAGTTTGATCCACTATCTCTAAGTCTCATCACCTATCTAAGGCATATCCAATGTTTCTAGATCTACCTACTTTCTCATACCACCTTTTAATATCCCGATTTTTTTCAAATATTTTTTAAAATAAATGAGTAAATAATGTAATAAATATGAATATATAATAACAAAAGAAATTAAAACACATTTTTGTTTTAAAAACTCAAGGAAAAATTTGAATAAATTTTATTTCTGAAACACTTGTAACATTTGAAAATATTTTTCCAAATATTTGGCTCTAGGGTGTCACTTTATATAAAAAAAATACATAATATAATCTTCCATAAGGCTATTAATATCAATTCTCGAAAATGCACTACATTAAAAAAATCAGAAGTATAATAAGCAAAATGACTTAATAATTTAGCCATAAAATTAATTAAACATGTCTAAGCCCATTGGCCAAATATTAACCAATTAAATCAGTCCAGGCCACATTGGCCAAACATCAACAATATAATTCAAATATCCATAAAAGAAATGAATAAAAAGGAATTATGCCTAGTGGCCATAATATTAATGTCATTGATGGTAAGAATTTCAATTATATAATTCAGAACAGACTCAACCGAGTATACCCTCGTCTAACAATCTTTTATTCTTCAAAAAGAAAGAAAATTAGGTGAGCTCAAAGAGCCTAATGGTGTAACACCCCAACCCCCGCATCTTTGAGCATTGAGAGTTAGACTTAACCACCAATATTTTGGCGGTGGACTTAACCGACCGACGGGTCGGGCCGGTGCTACATTACAAGTGACACACACTTGACATTCTACTTTTCAATATCTCATGTCTTAGAGTAATTTCAAGAATACAACTTTCCATAAAACAAGACAATTATCGGAGATAAGAAAAGTTCAATTCTTTATTAATTCATAAAGAAAGTACATAGCTTTCTAATTCAAGAATAAACCATTACATTGTTTATCAAAAGAGATTCATAAACTAAAAATCAATTTTCAGCGGAAGTCTTATTTCAAAATTGGGCAACATGCCCTTACATTAAAAGAAACTTTAAGAAAATAGAAACTTGCTAAAAAGCTATCCAAAATCCCATGATCTTCATAATTTCAAATTCCTGAAAAATAAAAGGAAGGGTGAGCACAAAGCTCAGTGGATCTTAATTAAATACCCATTTTTCAAACTCAAAACAATAGCACATCCATAATTCAAATACTTGCATACATTAGGCATTTCAAGCAACCAATTGTTTAAAGTTGTAGTTTAGACCAAAAAGGGTTTTTGAAGCCCTTGATGTTCTTTACTAAGTGCTTCCTTAGAGTGGAATGTGGCATCATATAGCCAATTCCATTGGACTTTTGGAACTTCAAGGGAGCTTACCC
>JAJIYU010003796.1:0-25942 GCA_030144865.1 Tinospora cordifolia
TCCATCTATTTAATCCATTATTTCAACCAAACAATGCAAGCATATCAAACACTTTCAAAGATTAATTCGATTCAACCAATATATTAATTTAGTCGTAATTTAGACCGAACGAGAATAACCTCTGTGTTCCAGATTTAGGGAGAGAGATCAATTTTAAAACTCAAACCCATTTCTAGTGGGATCATTCTTGTAACCTGTTTTATTCTGGTGTCAGTATTGACAGCCAGTTCCAATTCTACATGGAACACAGAAAGTCTCTCGTACTGGTACGTGGTTGAAATCTTATTTAATCTTATTTTTGTGTGCAAGAGCATAATAAATAAATATTTGAACAGTAAATGAACATACCAACAGTATAACATCATAAATCAACAGAAGCACAGATTTTCGATTTCTGATGTAGAAGATTGTACGAGAGGCAACTACAGAGCATACTCTCTCAAACAGAAAAAATGACTTTCGATTTTTGATGTAGAAGATCGTACAAGACGCAACTATAGAGCATACTCTCTTGGTCATGAGGAACATGATAATTGAATGACATAATGCAAATAACAAGAAAAGAAAATCAAGCTAACCAAACAAGCAAGCATTATCTAAGTCAAAATAATAAATTAAAAGAAAGGAAAGAAATTCACCTCGAGATCACTTCCTAAATTCTTTGTAGCACTTCGTTGCTACTACTTCGCGAACTATTTAGAATAGCACAAGCAAAGAAGAACTAGAACTAAGGTTGCCAAGAAGGAGACAAAGAGAGAGCAAGAGAAATTTTCAACTCTTGTCTTTGGGATGAATGAAATGGATGGAGTAGGGGGATTATAGAGGGCCCTCTTCCAACTAGTGTTTCTATCTTTCCAATCTGGGACTATCCTTTCCTACATATGCATACCTTAACATCACACCAAATGAGTTATTTTATTCATGAATGCATTTCCTTTACACATATATTTCTCTATGTATATTACTATCATACTAAACGAAATATTATTTTCATGAGTGCATCTAATTAATACTTTATACACATACTTTTTTATATTAATATCATACCAAAAATATTATTTTCTTATTCAAATAGAGAAGCGTATATTTACCCAACCATTCTATATGTTTAATATTAATCAATGCATATCCCTTTATACTTCTATGCTAACTAATTAATTGTATATCAATGACAGATATATATGTATAAATATATATATATATATAAGTATATGTGCTAATAAAATGTGTTTTAAACTTAAATTTTTGTTATTACGTCACTAACATTTCAGGTATCACATGTATGATCCTAAGATTCAGTATTCCAATTAATTGATTTCAATGTTTTGTTCTATATTTTGGGTGTTTAATGCTTATTGCTTACTGGCCATGAACAATATGATCATAAACTGTTAAACTAACTCAGGAGAGAGGTTTGATGGTTAGAAAATCATAATATAGACCTAGATCGATTGATTGACCGGGCGGTTGTCGACTGTTTAGGAGGTTGCACGTGATTGCTATTTGCAAAACATTAAATTGTAAATTGTGTACCTCGGGAGAGGGTATGAGGGAACAAGACTAACAGGTATTGAGGTGCCTTGGGGGAAGGCTTTGATGACAAGTGTTAGAACCTGCATGATTAGGAGTTAAATTAATTGGAATATGAATTGAGGGTGAAAACAAGAGAATTTACTATCCTAGATGATTAATCAAGACACTTTTCTGAACAAAATTTCATTGCTTTTAATTGTTTTCAATATAAATTAGGAGTTTAACAAGTCAAACTCAATTAGGAGCCTTAGTAAAGTAAATACTAATACTAGATTGGGATTTAAGATAGTTAACTAGTATTTGTTCCCTGAGGACGATACTCAATATCTACCAGATATTACTATCACGATCTCGTACACTTGCGGGATTGTCAACAAGTTTTTGACGCCGTTGTCGGGAAATGATGAGTAGAGATTCTTTTGGAGTGCACGATCAAGATTTGTTCAAAACAATTAAACAAATCTAGTTAGAAGCCAAAGGACGTGTATCAACTATGGCTGAAAGTAGAAATTCTGGTGTTGGGAACAATAGAGAAGCACAATTATGAGATTTCTTCAAACTAGTATTGAACAACAACTATTTTGAGATAGCTAGGACTTTGTTTAATGCTAATAACTTTGAGTTGAAGCCTTCCTTGATCACAATGGTGCAACAACAATAGTTTGTGGGCTTAGCAATAGAAGATCCTATGGCACACCTCAACTCTTTTATGGAGATTTGTGACACTATCAAGATGAACAGGGTGATGGAAGATCAGTTACGACTGAGGCTTGTTCCCTTCCCTCTAAGGGATAAAGCTATGAATTGGTTGCAAATGTTACTTCCTGGTAGCATCACCACATGGGAAGAAATGGGCCAAAAATTCCTCCATAAGTATTTCACTCCCGCTAATGTCCATCAATTGTAGGGTGAAATCAGTTCATTTAAGCAATCTGACTTTGAATTTCTTTATGAAGCTTGGGATAGGTTCAAGGACTTATTGAGACGATGCCCGCAGCATGGATATCTCCCATGGCTTCAAATTCAGATGTTCTACAATGGACTTACACCACATACTAGATCCTTGGTGGATTCTGCAGCCAGAGGATCATTAATGGGAAAGTCTACTACTAATGCCACCCAACTCATTGAAGATATGGCAGTAAATGCATATGGCCATGTTACAGAAAGAGGATTAGTAAAAAGGGTTGGTATACATAAGGTTGATAGATAAATGCCTTACATGCCTAAATTGCCTCCATGACTCATCAGTTAAGCTTGGTAGAAGAGAAGAGCGACAATGGTCAATTTCAGAATCAACAAAATCAGCCCGTTCTTGCAATAGCAGAAGCTAACAAAGCATTGTTTACTAAAGAAACCTCTATTGAACAGTTGAATGCCATGAATAAATTCAGCAGTTATCAAGGTCAGTATCAAGGGTATAATGTTCCAAAGTACTATCATCTAGGAATCATGAATCATGAGAACTTCTCTTATGCCAACAATAGAAATGCTCATCAACTTCCACCAGGTTTTGTGCCACAAAAACCCATACAAGAGAAGAAGCTTTCCTTAGAAGACAAGTTAGATGAAATGATGATTGTGCATACTCGGTTCTTCAAGGAATTGACAGGGAGAGTGGACAAGAACAACAAAGTTTCTGGTATCGAAATTCAAATTGGTAACATGAATGCTATAGTCAAGAGCGTAGAGACTCAAGTGTGGTAGCTAGCACTAATAGTTTCAAACCAACAACACAACTCGTTCCTTAGTGACACTCAAATAAATCCTAATGAGAGTTGCACAACAATGGTGACTAGAAGTGGAAATGAAGTTGCAAGTCCACCTCACCCAGTTAGCCCATCTATTGAGATTAAAGAAATAGATCTTTCTAAGAAAAAATGCTCTAATTCCCTCAACTGAACAACCTGAACCTCAACAGAAAACACAAGGGAGACCTAGGGGGATTACTATTCGAGGGGGCAAATTCCTTGAATCTCTACCATTGCTATTCCCTTAGAGGTCTTAAAAAAAGAAGTTGGATGATCAATTTGCAAAATTTTTGGAGGTGTTTAACAGATACATATTAATATTTCTTTTGTACAAGCCTTACGGCAAATGCCCAACTATGCCAAATTCATGAAGGAGATTGAAGAGGAAACTTGAAAATTTTGAGACAGTGAAGCTGACTGAAGAACGCAGTGCGATCAATCAGAGAAAACTTCCTCAAAAATTAAAAGATCTAGGAAGCTTCACCATTCCATGTAATATTGGGTTAGAAATATTTGAGAAGGCACTCTGTGATTTGGGGGCAAGCATCAATCTCATGCCCATGTCAATGTGCAAAAGGTGTAGATATGTCAGAGATTAAACCTACCACAGTTTCCCTTCAGCAAGCTGATGGAACTCTAACTTATCCATGGGGTATAATTGAAGATGTTTTGGTGAAGGTGGATAAATTTATATTTCATGTTGACTTTGTTGTCTTGGATGTGAAAGAAGATGGTGAGATTCCTTTGATTATGGGTAGACCATTCCTTGCCACATGCCATGGTTTGATTGATGTACACAAGGGAGAGCTTACATTAAGGGTGAATGGAGAGTAAGTGATTTTCAATCTTTAGAAGTCCATGTAATTCCCTAGTGACTCACATGAATGCAAACGGATTGAGGTAACAGACTCTTGCATCATTGAAGTATTTGATGACTTGCACTCTAAAGATGACATGGTTGGTAATATTTCTCATTGTCATACCCCTTCTCAAGCCATAACTGAAAATGAAAAATTGAATGTCCTAGCCCTTGAAGCCTCTTCACCTAAAAAACTACCATGTTTACACCCTTACCTAATCCTAGCCAAGATGAAAGCTTACAAGACATTCTTGAGCTTAGTGACTTCAAACCATTTCTTTACCATTTAAAGTATATCTATTTGAGTGAAGTCAAATCACTTCCTATTGTTATTTCTTGTAAGAACCTAGGCTGACAACATATCAATATTGTCCCCACCTTAGCCACCACTGACTGGGTGTAAGGTTTTGTCCTTGGCAAGATTCGATTAAGTCTCCCAAAAGCGCTCAGTACTAGTAAGGCTTGCAATTGCTCATTTAGCCAGGCATCGCTTTAGTGTCGGACCGATGTAGGATATTATAATTCAACCCCCTTAGAACAATCCTGTCATTAGGACTCACACCTCCGTCACACCTAGATCGGCTTTGATACCATTTGTAACAACCTGGGCCCACTACGTACCAATATTGTTCCCACCTTAGCCACCACTGACTAGGTGTAAGGTTTTCTTGTTCTTGGCAAGACTTGCACATGAGTTTCCCAAAAGTTTTTGACGCTGGTAAAGCTCGCAATTGCTCATTTAGCCTAGGCATTGCTCAAGTGTAGGACCGATGTGGGATATTACAATCCACCCCCTTAGAGTAGTCATGTCCTCAAGACTCACACCTCTATCACACTTAGAGCAGTTCTGATACCATTTGTAACAACCTGGGCCCACTACATACCAATGTTGTCCCCACCTTAGCCACCACTGACTGGGTGTAGGGTTTTATTCTTCGCAAAACTTGAACTTGAGTTTACCAAATCAGTCTGACACTACGGTGATGCTTAGGCTAAATGAGCAACTGCGAGCCTAACTAGTGCCGTGCACTTTTGGGAGACTCAAGTTTGAGTCTTGCTAAGAACAAAACCCTACATGCAGTTAGTGGTGGCTAAAGTGGGGATAATATCAGTATGTAGTGGGCTTGGGGTGTTACAAATGGTATTAGAGTCGCTCTAGGTGTGACGGAGGTGTGAGTCTTGAGGATAGGACTGCTCCAAGGGGGGTATATTGTAATATTTCACTTCAGTCCAACACTAGAGCGATGTCTAAGCTAAATGAGCAATTGCGAGCCTTACTAGTGTCGAGTGCTTTTGGGAGACTCATGTTCAAGTCTTACCAAGAACAAAATCCTACAGCTAGTCAGTGGTGGGTAAGGTGGGGACAATATTGGTATGTAGTGAGCCTGGGTTGTTACAAATGATATCAGAGCTGCTTTGTATGTGATGCAGGTGTAAGTTTTATGGACAAAACTGTTCCAAGGGGAGTGAATTGTAATATCCTACATCGGTCCAACTCCAAAGTGATGTTTGGGCTAAATATGCATTCGGAGATGTCTCATTGTGCCGACACATTTTAGGGGGCTCAGGTTCGAATCTTCCCAAGAACAAAATCCTACACCTAGTTAGTGGTAGCTAAGGTGGGGATAATATCGATATGTAGTGGGCCCAAGGTATTACAAATGATATCTAAGCCGCTCTAAGTGTGACAGAAGTGTGAATCCTAAGGACAAGATTACTCTAAGGGAAATGGATTGTAATATCTCACATCAGTCTAACAATACCCAGATGCCTAGGCTAAATGAACAATTGCGAGCCTTACTAGTGTCAAGTGCTTTTGGGAGACTCAGGTTCAAGTTTTGCTAAAAACAAAACCCTACACCCTGTCAGTGGTGGTTAAGGTGGAGACAATATTGGTATGTAGTAGGCTCGGGGTGTTACAAATAGTATCAGAACCATTCTATGTTTGATGGAGGTGTGAGTCCTAAGGATAAGATTGCTCCAAGGGAGTTAGATTGTAATATCCCACATCGGTCCAACACTAGAGCAATGTCTAGGCTAAATGAGCAATTGTGAGCCTTACTAGTGCTGAACACTTTTGGGAGATTCATGTTCGAGTCTTGCCAAGAACAAAACCTTACACCCAGTTAGTGGTGGCTAGGGTGGGGACAATATTGATATGTTGTGAGCCCAGGTTGTTACATTTTTAGATTTCCTCTTCATTAACCTCTACTCAAGAAGAAAAACTAATAAGAATTCTTAGAGAACATAAGTCCACTATTGGGCAATTGAAGACATACAGGGGATTAATCTAGCTATTTGCATGCATAACATATTAGTGAAAAAAGGTCATAAACCTACATTTGAGCATCGGTGGAGGCTTAACCCTATTATGAAGGATGTGGTTAAGAAAGAGATAATGAAGTGGTTGAAGGCTAGGATTATTTATGCCATTTCAGATTCACTGTGGGTGAGTCCTACCCATATGGTATTGAACAGAGGAAGAATTATTGTGGTCACAAATGATAAGGGAGAAACAATTTCTTCCAAAATGACTACGGGGTGGCAAGTTTGCATAGATTACAGAAAATTGAATAAAGCCACTAGAAAAGATCACTTCCCCTTGCCATTTGTGGATCAAATGCTTGATAGAATTGCTGGCTATGACTTCTACTATTTTCTAGATGGGTATTTGGGATATAATCAGATTGTTATTACTCTGGAAGACCAAGAGAATACCACTTTTACTTGCCCATATGACACTTATGCATTTCGGAGGATGCCCTATGGACTTTGTAATGTTCTCGCTACTTTTCAGAGATGCATGATAACCATCTTTGTTGATATCATTAAAGATATTATGGAGGTATTTATGGATGATTTTTCCAATTTTCGGTTCAACTTTTGATGGTTTCCTCAACAACCTTGAACGGGTGTTAGGATGTTGTGAAGAAAAGAATCTAGCGCTCAATTGGGAAAAATGCCACTTCATGGTTCGAGAAGGCATAGTTTTGGGGCATCGAGTATCAATTGAAGGATTAGAAGTGGACCAAGCTAGGATAGATGTGATTGAAAATCTGAAACCACCTACTTTAGTTCGGGAAGTCTATAGGTTCTTAGGTCACACTTGATTTTGTCATCGATTTAGAAAGAACTTTTCTCATATTACTCGTCCCTTGTGCAACCTGCTTGAGAAAGATGTTGATTTCAATTTAACTGACGAATGCTGGGCAGCTTTCATTACATTGAAGAAGGCACTCATATTTGCACCCATCATGTCTACTCCAGTTTGGGGAGAGCCATTTGAGATTATGTGTGACGCTGGTAACTATGGTGTTGGTGCTATTTCAGGATAGTAACAGAACAAAGCATTTAGAGCAATCTACTATGCTAGCAAGACTTTAGATGATGCTCATAAGGATTATACCACCATAGAAAAAGAATTGCTAGTTGTCATATTCGCTTTGTGATAAATTTAGATCCTATATTGTGGGATGTCATATAATGATTTTCACAGATCACGCCACAGTACGTTAGTTATTTGCTAAGAAAAATGCTAAACGTCACCTTATTCGTTGGATCCTTCTCCTTCAAGAGTTTGATATTGAGATCCAAGACAAGAATGGTACAGAGAATGTGGTAGTTGATCACTTATCTCGACTATCTGATGACACCATCAATGATCCTAAGAGCATAGTTCAATTCTTTCCTAATGAACATCTATTAACTATCATTGATCAATCACCATGGTATGTTGATTTTGTTAATTATAGAGCTACCGGCACAACTCTACCAGATTTATCTCATGCTCGCCTTAAGTTTTTTATACATGAAGCTAAGTTTTATTTATGGGATGATCTATATCTCTACCGGAGGTGTGCTGATAAAATTATTCGCCGATGCATTCCTGAAAGTGAAATTGTCAAAGTTTTTCATGATTGTCATGCCTCCTCGTATAACAGTCACTACAGTCATCAACGAACTACCCAGCTTGTTCTTAAAAATGGGTTTTGTTGGGCCACTATGCATAAAGATGCTTACCAATTTGTGAAGACATGTAAAGCTTGCCAAAAGTAGGGTAACATCTCAAATAGGAATGAAATACGTTTAAATTCTTTCATGGAAGTCAAATTATTTGATGTATGGGGCATTGACTTCATGGGACCCTTCCCACCATCAGATGGGAAGCAATATGTACTATTGGCAGTTGATTATCTCTCCAAGTAGGTGGAAGCATTTGCTACAACCAAGAATGATGTCAGGGTTGTACTTAAGTTCCTTTCTCGTAACATTTTCTCTCATTTTGGAACACCACGAGCAATTGTGAGTGATGAAGGTACACATTTTTGCAAATGAATATTCAATAACATTCTCACCAACTTATGGTGTGTGACACAAAATTGTCTTGCCTTATCATCCTCAAACAAATGGGCAGCCTAAAGTGTCAAATAGAGATATCAAAGCGATTCTATAGAAAACTATAGGCACTAACCGCAAAGATTGGACACTGAAATTGGATGACACATTATGAGCATATAGAACAGCTTTCAAAACTCCCATTAGAACGTCCCCTTATTAGCTTCTATATGAAAAATCTTGTTCACCTACCATGTGAGTTAGAACACCAAGCTTATTGGGCAATAAAGAAGTTTAATCTTGATGCACAAGCCTGTGGGGAAAACCATCTACTCCAATTGGTGGAACTTGAAGAATTTCTTTGTGAAGCTTTTGAAATAACACTGTCTACAGGGAGAGAACCAAGAAATAGCATGAAAAGCTGATCAAAAAGAAAGAGTTCTAACAAGGATAGCAAGTTTTACTATTTAATTCATAGCTCCATTTGTTCCCCGATAAACATAAATCTTGCTAGTTGGGCCCTTTTCTTGTTACGCAAGTGTTCCCTTGTGGCGTCGTTGAAGTTCAAAGTCTAGTGGATGGACCTCGATTCAAGGTGAATGGTCAGAGGTTGAAAATATTCTATGGATGACCAAAGCAAACTGTGGAGTTGATAGCATTGCAAGAATAAATCATTGTATCCACATCGAGCTAACGATGTTTAACAAAGTGTTGAGTGGGAGGCAACCCACTACTTCATGTTTTTAATTTTCATTATTTATGTTTGTTACTCTTAACTTTATTGGGGGCATGTTAGTTTTTGTTTAGGATGTAGTTTAAAAAAAAAAAGAATTGTGCGTCTGGGACTATGCATCTGGTGACCGCAGTCACCAGAACATGCATTTTTGGTCGTCTAGGTTACTGCGGTCAGTAGCTGCGGTAACCATACGACTTTCCTTCTACCTAGTTCGTGAAAAATGAAATTACCATGGTCATTATATGCTGACCGCAGTAATTGTGTTAATTTAAAGAGAAAAATCGCCATTTTTCACATTGTGCGATGGATTTTCTCTAGGATTTTCTTACCTTCTCGATCGTTTTGTGAGATTTTCTTTATCCTAACCAAACAATGTAAGTTCTATTGTTTATTTTTATGTTATTTTCATCTTTTAACCTTGTCCTTTTATGGTTTCATGCACATTTGAGCATTTAGAGCATGTTCTTCATATTTTTTTGTAGATTCTCCATGTCCTTTTTCATTTTCTTAGCTTTGCATTTTTAGTAGCCCTAAATCAGTGTGATGAATGCATTTTTTTTAATTCTTTAGCTATTCTATTCAGTAACCAGATGGATTTGGATGTCCTATTATATTGAACAAAGTGCTATTAAGTGTTTGCCTTACCTTGTGTTTGATTTTCTGACATTTATATGGGTTTTAATGGGTTATAGACTATTTTTTGTTGCTGCAAATGCTTTTTTCATTGGGTTTAATTGAGCTAATATGTCTCTTATGCACTTCGCATTGGGTTGATGAATAATTATTCTATTTCATACTTAGTCAAATAGGTTTTCCTTGTCTACTGACATTGATTGCAAGCTGCCTTGAATGAAACACCTGGTATTTAAGGCTAGACAAACACCTAGACCTCCAACACCTAAGGATAGGCAACATTTCAAATCAACAGTTGCCAAACAACCATACACAGTCATCCATGATAGCTACTATCTAATTTCAAAGAGGGGCATCACGTTGATGACTAAGGAATGTAACCTGGGCATAAATGCAGTAGTAGCCTCTCGTCACTGGGAGAGGTTGATTTACGCCCCAACCACTATGGTTATTTTAGTAGCTTAAGAACTTTATGCAAATGTTGCTGAAAGGGAAGTTTCCACTATATTGTTTCAAGGTAAATGGTTTTGTTTAGTGTCGTAGTGATAAATGATGTTTATGGACTCCCTACACCCAATAGATGAGTACTCTGCACATTTAGCAGAGCGGTTAAATGCAGATGATATATTGAATACTTTTTATGTGGAGGATGCTTCATGGACTTGTTACAATGACAAGCCAGTGAGCTTATCCAAGAGCTCATTCACTACTGTTGCCAAGGTATGGCTATATCTAGTCTGTGCTAACCTTTTAACATCCTTGGCTATTAATAGAGTTATCATGGATAGGGTTATCCTAGTATACTGCATTATGAAGGGCCTATTGATCAACATAGGCTCTATCATTTCTAATTCCATGCGATCAGCCATAAATAGGACCAATGTTGGCTTGCCTCACCCAACATTGATCACAAAATTGTGTAAAAGGGCAGGGGTCATTTGGCAAAAGGCTGAGCTTCTACTGAAAATGAAGGATCACATTGCTGTAAAGATTCTCACCACTGCCCCTGTTAAGAAAAGGAGGACTACCTCTGAAGCATCAAATCCTGCTCCACCAAAGCCTTCCCCTGTAGCAGCTACTTCATCTTCTAGTACACAGCCATCAGAGCTTCACACCTTAGCTTATATCACTCGTTGGCTTCATAGAGAGAACTCGATGATGGCGCAAGTTGATCCCCCACCACGTTGTTTTGCCATGTATCTCAATCTTACATGTTGTGATGCTTCTGTACCACCAGTACCATCTATAGATGAAGATGATGATTATGATGATGATGATGATGATGATGATGGTGCTGATGATATTGACTTCATTACGGAGGCGAAAGTTTTTGGGGACTAAGGCTTTGTTTTATTTTTATTTTTTGACGTATTTTCTTCAGTTGTACTCTTGTACTGATATCTGCTATGTTTGACTCACTCTCTCTAGTTATTCTATCTGCTTAGTTATTTTTTGAACTCCAGACTAACTTCTCTACCATTTTTGTATGCATGTCTTTGATGTGTTTTGCTCTCTCGTGTGTGTGTGTATAACTACGCTTTTAAGGACAAGGCACATTTTTAGTTTGGGGATGTGCAATGAAGACTAATCATCTTCAAATTCAGGTTTAGTTTTTATTTTTTATATTTTGTTTTTATTTTATTTTTTTGGGTTACTTTCTCAATGATTTTTGTCTTGCATGCTTTAGGTATTCAGTTCATTATACTAGCTAGGAACAAGATCATGTAGTATGTATCAATTAGGCAAGATTCATACCATATTGCTGAAACCTTCACTGAGTGACCAATGAGATTTGAAATTCCTATAGGGCAATGAGACAAAAAAGTAGGGTATGTTCAAAAAGTCTAGGTTCTTGGTTTGTCTAAAATCTGAATTTGAGAAATCCTATAGTCTTAGATAAATTGAGAATCTAAAACTAAGGGAAGTGAGGAATGGAAACCAAACTGCAAGTAGAATGAATTTCCCGTGAACTCTTGAAGTAATCAAATCTATCTTGAACATTGCTTAGGGATAACTTTAGAAGGGAAATAACGTATGCTATTTTTGTTTAAGCCATAGCCTAAAGGTCAGTCCTAGAATTACTAATCCTTTGTAGACAATTTTGAGCCTTCAATCCTTTTTTTTTTGTGATGAACCTGAATATCATGATAAACACTCCAACCTTTAATGTATATCTATATTGGACCTATTTGTGTGCACTCATGATCATAATAACAATTATTATAATGATATGATGAAGGAAGGGATGCTGAAGTGGATTTTGATGTTTTATTTTTTTTAAATATTAATATATTTAGTATTTCAATATTGTCAAAGAAAGTGGATCCTCCTACTTTTGTATAGTGCACATAAATGGGAATTGATTGGAGTGTATGGAATGAAATAAGTTTGGAAGAACTATGAAAGTAAGATGCTGAGCATGAACGAACAAAAACAAGGGATTAATCAAGAAAGAATGAAGCTATATTGAGAAAATCAAACAAAATAGGTTGTTATTACTGCTACAAGTGTACACTTGAGATAGAATAAAAGTCCTATTACACTTGTACCCTGAGCCAGGCCACATTACAACCTAGAGAAAAAGACCACTGACTCTAACTATAGTTTGACTTGAGTAAAGGATAGACAGAGGAGAGCATTGAGGGTTAGGTATTAGGAGAGGATTTCTATGAGTAGAATGGCAACCGCAAATCACCTATAAAGTCTAGGAGGATTGAGATGCTGACAGATGAGAGACTGAACTTGAAGAAGAATAAAGGATGAGCTGAAAATCTACACAACCTGAGCAACCTTAGGGACGTGTTAATGAGTTGTAAACTATAGGGATGAATGATTGAGGTTACAATGATGAATGAAGAGGAATTCAACTGTATATAGTATGACATGTAGATTTAAGTCATTGATCGGGGACGAACAATAGTCTAAGGTTGGGGGTATATGTTAGTTGCATAATAGATTAACATTATTATGGGTAGTTTATATGTATTTTATATAAGTATAGTAGGAAATTAAGTATATTTGTGCATATTTAGTTGCATGAGCATTTATGATATAAATTGCATATTTCATTGCATTTGAGAACAATTAAGTGTTGTTTATGGCATTTTTATACGAATATGATGTCTGGGGAAGGTTTTTAGTGCTTGTGCATGTCAAGAATGAAGCAGAAAAATGATTAAAACATAGAGAAGCAAAGAAAGGCTGAAAGCATGAAGGAGCAACTAATTACTGCGGTAGATGAACGAATGGCCAAGGCCATGGGAGAAAAACCAAAGAAAAGTGAAGAAATAATTGTCACATTGGTTACTGCAATAATCATCCCAATGACCGCGATAACTAGAAGGAAATTTTTTTGTACGAATGAGTGACCGAGGTCACCAGAATTTGGAACTCCGTGTTTATGATGTGTGCCAAGATTAATGCAATTACTGACCACAGTAATTTGATTAGTTTATAATTTTATTATTTTTTTAGGTTTTTAAGTTGTCTAATATATTATGAGTTTTTTTTTTTTTTGGATTTTTAAGTTGTCTAATATATATATAGGATGAGGAATTAGGGTTAGAGAATTCTAAGTTTGAAGGTTGTTGACTTTGATGGCCAAAGGAAGAAGAAGAGCGAAAACGAAGAAGAACTAAAAATTAATGATCAAAACTTGAGTATGATATTTTGTAATCTCTATTCTTTGATGTTTGAACTCAATACTATGTCTAGCTAGGTTAATTTAAAGACTAGAATGAAAATTTCTATTGTAGGATCCTAAGATTCAGTATTCCATTTAATTGATTTTGATGTTTTGTTTTATATTTTGGGTGTTTAATGCTTATTATTTACTAGCCATAAATAATATGATCACAAAATGTTAAACTAACTTGGGAGAGAGATTCAATGGTTAGAAAATCATAATATAGACCTAGATCAATTGATTGACTGGGAGGTTATTGATTGTTGAGGAGGTTGCACGTGATTGTTGTTTGAAAAACATTAGATTGTTAATTATGCACATTGGGAAAATGCATTAGGGAACAAGACTAATAGGTATTGAGGTGCCTCAGGTTAATTGGAATATGAATTGAGGGTAAGAATAAGAGAATTTACTATCCTAAATGATTAATCAAGACAGTTTTCATAACAAAATTTCATTACTTTGAATTGTTTTCAATTTAAATTAGGATTTTAACAAGTCAAACTCAATAAGGAGCCTTAATAAAGTGAATACTAATACTAGATTGAGATTTAAGATAGTTAATTAGTATCCATTCCCTAAGGACAATACTCGGTCTTCATCGGATATTACTATTGCAATCTTGCACACTTGCGAGATTGTCAACATTTATGCATATGCAACAACCCCCATTTTGTATCTGAATTGCCAAATGTAATGACATTGCTTTTGTAATAGTGCATTTTGATCGAATAAATAGAAAACATTAGAGTAAAATACATAAATATCAGAAAAAATAAAATTGATAAATCTGAAATGAAGATACATTTGGAAATTATTGGAGTGTAGGGGCAGTACTAAAATTGCTACACAAGCTTATTCGTTGTCACAAAAACAATTTTGTGACAACCATGTGACAATTTAGAATGTGTCAAAAAAAAAGATGTCACAAACACTTTTGTAACAACTCATCTTGCTACAAAAAGTATTTGTGACAATTTTTGTAGCGACTCTTACCCCACCACAAAAATATATTTGTGACTTTGCAAAGCTGCCACAAAAAAAAAATTTCTATTTGTGATAGCAATTAGCTACCATCAAAAAGCTCCAATAAAATTAATTGATGTTTTGTGACATTTTAAAATATAAAATTAGATACATATGGTATAAAAGACATTCTTCATGAATATAAAATAGTGAATAAAAAACATTTTACTGCTACGAAAGTGAATATGTTATAATTCCTTACAACATAAATTGCTGCTAGAAAGAGTATATTTATACAAAACTAAATTTTAGGTGTAAAGAATTGTAATTCTACTGAGATACTGTCGGGACCCCTTTCCTAGGATGAAGGACGAACCGACTGGTATAGTGTCCCAACAAACCCGCCCGCAAGCTAAGTTTGCCAAGACACTGTTAAGCCTCAACATATAACACCACATCACATACTTTCAGAATAATCATAAGGAATGCAAAAGAGATTTAACATACGAACACCAATAAGAACTTCATATGTCCAAAACGGGTCATTACAACATGTGTAGCAACGGGAGTGACTATCCCTTATATACAAGTTTTCCTCACTCCTGTACATAGTTCTACCTCTCAAAATACAAAATGAAAAGAAATACGAAGAAAACCTACCAATAAGAGAAGAGAGTGTAGCCTACACGATAACTATTCCCTTGCCCGTATCCGCTGCTAAAGAACCTGAATAGTTAGAGTAGTGAGCCTAATTGTCCACAGCGGCTAAGTGAGTAATGCAGTCTAATTCAAACTTAAAACAAGTATTCCACAATTAAAAAACATGTGTCATGAATGCATGAGCAATAGCATATGCAAATGAATGCAACAGTAAACACAATTCAAAATCATAATGCAGTCGTGCACCTTCATTCAAAAACAGTTAAATAATGAAAAAACATTCGCTGAGGCTTACAAGCTCTCTGAGGCGATTAAAAATCACTCGAGCGGGTTGCAGATAGTTAGGCTCATCATGTCGACTTCGATTAGGTCTTCTTGCCATTGTCATCATCGTAACGACCAACCATGACTTATTGTCGTTGCCTTATAATGACGACCCGATTAGGTCTTATTGTCGTTGCCATCATTGTAGGCCCACAGAACCCCCTGGCGGGCACTCTGTGCTAGGTGGTTACCTCTCGGGGTCGTATGAGAGACCGACACAACTTTTCCTAACCCTGTACTCTCGGACCTCGAGACTCGGTGCACTTTTCATTTAAAACCCATTCAAAAGAATGCAAATTTATCACAATATGTAATCCATTTTTATAATGCACATAATAACAAGCTTTAAGAAATGAGTTAGAAAACACTACTCACAAGGATGCTTCGCTCACGGCGTTCCTCTCGCGATCGATCGCGTCCCGCTAGCACTGAATCCTGCGAAATCGACGTAACTTCTTAATATTAACATGGGACTTGGCTCACTCTAACTGTACATCATTGGTTGATCAATAACTTGACCTAGTCAAGAATAGTCCCTTATGTTTGTTCACCTTGCATTAGTTACTAAGTCAATTTGATTGACCTCGGTCAATCTTGGTCAACCCTAGTCAACTTATCATTTGCTGACCTAGCTGGTCAACAGAGTCACACAGGGTCAATTCTGGTCTTCATGGAGTCAATTGGGCCAAATAGGGTTAGGCACAACATTAGCCTATGACCCTATCTGCGCAACCATTTTCTCAATTTTTCTACAAGCAATCCGTTCATCGGATTTGCGCCAAACTTTGCAGAACTGTTCTAGACTTCCTAGAGTATTCCCAAAATTTTGAATCACTATTTTTAGACATCATTTACTAAGGTTGTTAGGTATAACAACAGAGACTGTACAGGTCTCGTATACTCTATGATAGGCAATGACTGTTTGTCTGAATTGACCTACCTACACACATCAGAATTCCCTGAAATATGGTAGACAACGTTTAGACACATCTAAGAATCTCTCCACCAAATTTCAGCTCAATCTACCTAGGTTTGGTCAGTAAATCTTATCTCAGAAATTTCAGCCAAATTGTAGGTAATTTCTGGGTTCATAGTTTCTACTATCATCCTAGTATTCTTTTCCCTCATTAAACTACAATTCCATGGATTATTTCTTGTGTCTAATAACAATATACAGATCTAACACATCCATTAATCAAAAACACTTTGAATCAACAACATGCAATGCCAAATTCATGTCTATCTATCCACTAATTTTTTTGCTGTATTTTAAAGAACTCAAGAAATATGTTCTAGCACCCTACAATCATGGTATATTTGCAAGTATAACAAAACACATCCACAAGGGCTCAAGGTCAAGTCTTTATACCTTTCTGGAACCTCTACTATGGGGTCTACAATGTTTCTGGTTCCAGCCCGAAAGGGTGCCTTTAGGTGTCTCAAATATAGCTCTTATTCTGGTCTCAAACTGTTTCTGTCGGCACTGTTGCAATAGTATGTCTAATAGTTAGCAATAGTGACTTATAAAACACACTAAACGTTTCAATTTCTGGTTTATACCACTTGAACACTTGAATGTTCATGATAAAGAGTAGAATGATGGATTTTTACCTTAGGGATGTGGCTAGAGTAGTTCAAGAGTGAGCTTTCCTAAAGTTGTTCCAACTGTCTCTGTTACACAACTATAACAATAAGTAAGTAATCAACTTCAATGGTCTGAAAATCGTGTACAAGGCCCTATTTTCCATTCTCTAAATCTTGGAGGTCAAAGTACATATGAAAATGAGGAGAGTGTACAATTTTACCTCCAAAAAGAACTAAAAATGGTCAAGGTTCAAAGATCCAAAGGTGGTTCCAACACACACTTTCTAGTTTTTTCCAGGGTTTAAACAGTGTGGATAGCAGCTCTTCTTGATGATTTTTGCTTCAGACAACTCCAAGATTGGGCAAACCACTTCTGGAACTTTGTAGATGGTGGTACAAGCTTCAAATTAAGCTATAGTTTACTGGATTTGGCCGAGAATTGAGGAAGATCTAAGCTGGGGAAGTTGGCTACAAAAATCTGAAATTTCTCGACTTGAGCTCAAAGAAGACGTTTTTGTTGCATGGGGGTGCTTGCTTGGCAAAGATGAGGGTGAAATGTGGCTATCCAGGTGGCACTCAACCTCACATGTTGGATGCCTAGTTGGCAGCATTCATTGGCCACAATGGAGGCCATGGGTTGATAGCAAAACCATGGATTCCCATGGTTTCTTGTTGGAGTCTTGCTAGAAAATCACCCAAAAATCAGCCAAATTCGTCAAAAATTCGCTGAAAAATCGCACAAGAGGACAAAAAGGAATGGGGGGTGTTTTATTGGGCGCATGAGCTAGCCAGGTGGACGGGTTGGCCCATGCGCCTGGGCCGGTTCACGCGTGGGCTCAAGCCCGTGCTTGCTGGCGGTTCGGGATGGCCCGAGCCAGATTTCGGCTTGTGCGTCCGAATTTCTGTGTTTTGTTTTTCAATTATATACATATATATACATACTTTGTATATATATGTGTATATACTCAAAATTTCACATTTTTTTTCTAATTTACTAAAAATTGTCCAATCATCATTTATCATCTAAAATACCCCATTACAACTCATTTTATCATTTATTCAAATATTTTCTCCAAAATTGAATAATTTTTCAAAATTCATATTTTTCTCCCAAAAATTTTATTTATCATTCTTAAAATTTCATGATTATTCCAAAAATTTATAAATCAATCCTAATGGTTATTTTCTTCAAGAAAACACATTTTTCTAATATTTTCATATGTTTTCTCCTTAAAATTTGTATTTTCTCATATTATTCTCATTTTCTTTAATAATTAATTCAAACTTCATAAAAAAATTGAAAAAAATTCTGTTTTTTCTCATTAAAATTTTAGAAAATACATATATGTCGGATTTGTCAATCCGATATCAAAAACTTGGGTCGTCATAGATACTCTCAACTAGTTTTATGAATACATGTGATCCATTGACTATTGATTTATATAAAAAAAACTAGAATGTGTGTATTCTTGCTATGATATGTTTGAATACTTCTACTCCACCCCTGTAAGAATGTTTCCTACTATGGTCTGAATACTTCTACTCCAAAAACATCGGCCATCATCTCCTTAATTTCCTGATAAGAATGTTCAACAAGCAACAAATGAAAATGTATTTATTGGATGTATATAAAGCAAAAACATTGCAAGTTGGTGTATTTCATTACAAAAAGGATATACGGACTAGATCTAAGGTTGAATCCTACAAGTTGTGTGCATAAAGGAACTTATGAGTAGTTGTAACATACAACTAAAAATGTGTAAGGTAATGGTTGGCTCCACGGGAAAGAACTATAGCAAACATGGCTCCAAGTAAATTCAGCAAGTCTTGCTATCTCGTCCTTTTTTTTGTTAAAGAAAAAAAAGACATGAACTCAGACACAGTTTTTTAGAAACTAGAAAAGTGGCAAAAAGTTCATTATGGTTGTTTCCTTCACTTTCTGCATTTGGCGTACCACTAAGAGACATGAATTGGAAGACTTTAAATACTCAAATTATTTATTTTGTGCATCTATTTCCTATCGAATTATATGTCATTCATTCAGGATGCAATAATAATAATAAATTTAAAAAAGGCACACAACTTCTATATATATCTCCATGGAATTGAAATAAAATTTTAGGCTATTACTTATAAGGTTTGAGGAACTAAATAACCCAGACAAAATTAGAGCCTTCTCAAATTAAAGCCTAAGGGTTTTCTTGGAGATGCTTCAAATTAAAGACTTCTCAAAGGTTCTCCTTTTTATGCACCTATTTATGAATCCATTGTGATTGCTATGTGAAGAATGCTTTTTTGGACAAACATGTGCTTCTATTGTTGTGTTGTAGAAAAGATATATTTAGCCCAAAACAATCATTATTAGATCAAATGGGCAGAAAATATCAAAGAAAAAAAACTGAAAACTTATGTCTCAGGTCAATGTCTTACTGACTTCCACTTGGCTATTTTCTAAGTGGGTGAATATTTGTATTTGGTCTTGCTGAAGGTGAACAAATATTTTCTGTTATTAGGAACAAATGTTTTGGTCTTGCTGTATCACTCTATTCCAAATTATAGAACCTTTTCCAACACTTGTTAATCTAGTGAAAAGGGCATGTCCAACTAACTAGTCAATAGGTATATAATATTAGTTGTTCTGATCAAGCAATACTAACAACGATGAACTTAATGAATTATTTACAACCACCATGATTTTTGTCAGATGCCTCTAACATTATATATAATTACATAAAGTTAAAACATTATTAGGCATAAGTAATTAAACATAAATGCCAAAAATCTGAATCCATTGTTATGACACGAGAGCTTATATTTATATTGAAAGTAGGCGGGAAATACAGATGTCTAAAAATCATTGGTTGCATAAAAAAACTTGTAACAAAAGATATAAAGACTAAAGCTCTACTATTACATTAGCTAATGCTCAGCTGGGCTAATTCTCAATATCAAAAAGAGATAGAGTTTGAGATGGAGAAATAATATGTAGGTACAGGGACAAAATCATACCCAATCATTTATATTTTCTTGATCCTAATTAATATTGTAAACTTTAGTTATGTAATGTTCATTCCCTATAAACTATTCTTGTGCACTAAATAACATAAATAATAAGAACACAATTCTATTAAATAAGCTGGTTGTCTCTTCTATTTGGTCATTAATCATATGAAATTGTTTTATTAGTAACCTAATGAAAGTATAGATGTTTAAACACCCCAACGTTTGTTTCAAATGGCTTGCAATAACTATATACATCGTTTCAAATGGCTAGCAGTGTCAATTATTATTATGAATGTCATTGCTTTGTCCTATCATTATTGTCTACTTAGAACCCCATCCCAAACCCACATCACCAAAATAGCAAAGTCTGTTTCCATATTAAAAAAAAATTCACTCAGGAACTAGTAGGATCACCTATATCCTGCAATTCAACAATAGAATTCTATCAAAAAAAACCCAATCTCTACATAAGATCTATTATTTTAGACTTTACCTGCTCATTTATAGATGAATACTAAAAACCAGCTTTTCCAAAAAGGCCAACATACTATTTATTTACTATTTATTTGCATCTGCATTTATATTAAGTAGCCAAATTAGTTATTTATAATGATAGAAATAAATACATCCATATATTATTAAATATAAATATATCTTACTTATTGATACTTTAATTGTGTTGTTAGTTGTATCAAGTTCCTTTCTTAATTCTTGGATTGTAACATCTGCAGGCACATTCAAATTACGACCAAAGACATTTGTATGTGAAGGACCCAAACCATATGTTTGAACATGTCCATGTCCCTCTAGATCCATAACCTCTCTAAAAATTTTCTTTCTTAATTTTGTTATTTGCTCTATTTTAGAAACATCAGCAAGTCTACTATTCATTTGGAACTACAAGCACATAAATAATATATAAGCATTTAACACTAAAAAAATACAATAGGTTTGTTGGGACCCCTTCTATAAGCCAAGGGCGGCCTGACCCGCACAATCGCTCGACAAACTCACTCATTGTATCGAGTTTGCCCAACCACTGTTAAGCCCTTTTCCAATCTTATACACACAGACAATATTAGAATAATTGGAATACTTAAAAGCAAAAGTAAGCAACATATGAAAGAGATAACATTTCATTACATATATGTCTTGTCCAAAATACAAATTTGACCATTTACACATAAACAAGGAATGGCCAATCTCTATATCAAAGACTAAAAAAAAGGGGACGGGAGTCATCAGGGAGTCAGACAACCACCACACCTTTCCCTTTATCAGCCAGCGAAGATCCTAAAATAGTGTTAGAGTAGTAAGCCTAAACTCAACGTGGCTCAGTGAGTAGAAAGTCCAACGTGTCAACCATAACCACAACTCCAAAATAAGGCATGTACGCATAGGCAACAGAAATAATGTAAAATCTGAATGCATGGCATAGTACAAAGTAGTTATAAATAATGCAACCATTATAAAAACATTTCAAACCCATGGCAGTAAAAACGTATCTAGACTAGGGTTAACTCAACAAACCCAACCTATGGTCATCGCTTGAGCGGGTCCTAAGTTAGGCATATTGGGCACTAGAGCGGGTCGTAAGCTAGGCGTATTCCGCGAATACTCTAACCTACGCTCCTCCTCGAGTGCCATGACTTGAGTGGGTTCAATGGCTAGGCGTACTGATCATATGCCCCAACCCCCAGTGCTCGGACCTCGAGTCTAATCTCAATCACATCAAGTACCTTGACCCTGACACTCGGCCCTCGAGCCTATCGTCTCACTACCAATGTACATTTACACATCTCAAAACCAATTAGATGTATCTAAAACTCGTGAAAACATTTAAACTTTGTCATTTTACACAAGTTTTATGCAAGGAATATAAGTCACAGAAAACACTTGAATCAAACTACTCACCTCGGGTCCTGCACATCGATGTTCCATTGACAATCGACCCGGTACCATAGTACTTATTCGAATCTACATCAATTAAACTCAATATCAGTTCTATCCATACAGTGACTTAATCTCAAATCTCATTGTCCCTACTCAATTTCGATCAACACAATCATCTCAGTCAATGTTTGGTCAATCGGTTAAACCCGGTCACCTCTGGTCAATGTGGTCAACCTAGTCACTCTTGGTCAATTTATGCCCAAATTGGGTCAAAATAGGTCACTTGGGTCAAAATTAGGTCATTTGGGTCAAAATTCCCAAATTCTAACATTTTTTGCTCTCTTGCGCAGCGAACTTGCCAATTTTTCTGCGATCAATCCATAAGTTGGATTTATGCAAAACTTTCTAGATTTCATCTAGACTGCCTAAAATTTTACAAGAATTTTACTTCATGATTATTGGACACCATTTACTAAGGTTTCTAGGTGTATTAATAGAGACTGTGGAAATCCCGTATACCCTATGACAGGCAGTTAAATGGTGCCTCAATTAACCCTCCTACTGAATTCAGATTTCGCTGAAATTTTGTACACACTATACTAACATATCCAGAGACCTAACCACTAAATTTCAGCTCAATCTATTGGCATTTGGCCAGTCAAATAGCCTCTTACTTTTCTGTCCAGTCATATGAATTTTTCTAGGTTTATAATTTCTATCATCTTTTTACTGCTCATTCCCCCCATTAAACCACAAATCCATGGGGAATTTCTTGTATCTATTCCAAGCATGTAGGTAATATAGCATTCATTCATCAAGAATATTTCGAATCAATAACATGTAACACTAAATCATGGCCAACATTTCATCCACTCCTCAGCTGTATTATAAAAGAACTCAAGAAAAATTTTTAAGTCCTAGAATTCTAACTAACATGGCATATGTGTATGTGTAGTAAATCATATTCACATAGGCTTATCGTTAGATCTTTATACCTCTCTATAGCCTCTACTATGAGGTTAAAACGCCTCTAGTTTCAATCTAAACAGATGTCTTTAAGTGCTCCAGTCACAGCCTCAAATCTGGTCCCAACACCTGATATCTGTTGGCATTGTCGTAACAGTGAATCATTTAGTCAACGCCAGTGACTTATAAAACGTATTTCAAGTTATAGTATCTGGTTTTCCACCACTTGAACATTTAAATATGCATAATAAGGAGTAAAATAAAGGGTCTTATCTCAGGGATGAACCTGGAATGGTTCAGGTTTGAGCCCCCTTAAAGTTGTTCCAACACAGTTTCTGCCACACTGCGGTAACAATTAATAAATAACCAAATTGAATAGCTTGAACAACATGTTTAAGGTTTCATTTTTTGTTTTCTATCAGTTGGAGGTTGAAATACACATGAAAATGAAGAAGATGAATGGTCGTACCTCTAAAACGAACTTCAAATGGCCTAGGAATCAAAGCTCCAAAGATTGATTCAACACAGTTTTTTTGTTTTTTGGGTTTGTAACATAGTAAACAACACCTTTTCCTGGCTGTTTTCTTCTCAAGCGGTTTTGCACCTAGGCAAAGGGGCTTGGGGATCTCTGAGAGGGTTGCAAGAGCTTCAAAACAAGCTAAGATTTAGTGAAATCAGTTAAGGATTAAAGGAGATGCGAGCTCATGAACATGGGTTACAACAATTGAAAATTTTGGATTTCTACTCAATAGTGGTTTTTTGTTGCATGGCAAAACAAGGTGACATTTGATCATCCACGTGGCCCTCAAGCTCTTATGCAGGATGCTCAGTTGGCACTATTCATTGGCCACATCAGGAGGTGTGAGTTGATGACTCAAACCATGGATCCCCATGGTTTTGTTGCTGGAAAATCACTAGAAAATCACTGAAAGTTAGCCAAAATGCTCAAGAATTGTGCACAAAATGACAAAAATAAAGGGAGGGTAGTTGCTGGACGCATGGGCTGGCTTGCGCACCAGGCCTGGGCGCTAAGCACACGGGTTGTTCTCTCGGCCAGAGCCTCGCACAGGTTGAAAACCCGTGCGGGTTGGGCTTTCGGCCTGCAAGGGCCTAGGCTGGCCGAGGCCCCCATTATTTTTTATTTAATTTTTCCTTTTCTAATTCCTTTCTCTTTTTTTTGGTATATAATCCCCCCCCCCCCCACACACACACACACATATATATATATAATTTTTTTTCATTTTTTTAAACTTATCAAAATCATTCAATCATCATTTCTCATCAAAACCTTCCAATTATATACCATTTCCTTTATTTATACAATTATTTTTCCCAATAATCGAATAATCCTCAAAAAATTCCATAAATTTCTCTAAAAACTCTATAGTTTTTTTTTTCAAAAATTCAATAATCAATTCGAAAAATTATTGTTCTTCAAGAATTACATTTTTCTTATAATTTCATGTATTTCTCCTCAAAATTGTATTTTTTTCATTATTCTAATTTTCTCCAATAAATAATTTAAAATTGAGAGAAATTGAGATAAATTCATGTGTTTCTATTAAAATTCCTGAAAATATATATATTGGACCCGAATATTTTTGTGTATCAAAACATGGGTCGCACGGCCTCCCCTCCTTATGAGAAATTTCATCCTCGAAATTTACAACGATATAGATAATACAAGTCAAAGAGCAATACTCATTAGCTCAGGTAGTGGCAGATCATAAAATTCTCAGTCTCCCATGTATCATGTTCAGTACCATGGAACTGCCAGCGCACTCGTACCATTGGTATCTCCTTTTTGTGCAACCTCTTTGCTGTTCGATCTATGATGGCCATAGGCATCTCATCAAATGTACAGTCCTCTTGTAGCTCAATATGCCTCTAATTAATAACATGCAAGGGATCAGGTGATATTTTCTTAGCATAGAAATATGAAATACATTATGCACACCTGATAGTTGTGGCGGTAACGCTAGCCGATAAGCAATGGGGTATGTCCTCTCGAGGATCTCAAAAGGCCCAATATATCTCGGTGAGAGCTTCCCTAAAATCTCGAAGCGTGACTGCCCCTTGCGAGGCGAAATGTAGAGGAGGACATGGTCACCAACATCAAACTCAAGGGCCATTTTCCAGTTATTCGCATAACTCTTCTATTTGTCCTGAGTAGCCTTCATATTATGTATAATCCTTTGTATCTTATCATTCTGCTCCTGTATGAAGGCAGGGCATAAGACTACTCTGTCACCTGTCTCTGCCCAACAAGCGGGACACCTGCATGGTCGACCATACAAAGCCTCAAACGATGCCATCCTAATGCTCGATTGGTAGCTGTTGTTATAAGCAAACTCACATAAAGCCAAGTGATCCTCCCCGCTACCACCAAAATCCAAAATACAAGACCGCAACATATCCTCAAGGATCAAAATCAATGCTCAGACTGGCCATTAGTCTGCGGATGGAATGTTGTACTAAAGTTCACCCCTGTCCCCAACTAAGTCTACAATGCCTGCCAAAATTGGGACGTGAACCTTATGTCTCTATTAGACACAATGGATAGGGGGACCACATGGAGCCTCATAATCTCTCTAATATAAAGTCGGTTCAATCGTTCCACTGAATCCTTAGTGTGCATAGGAAGAAAGTGGGCAAACTTCGTCAAGTAGTCTACAACTACCCGAATAACATCATGTCTCTGCTTTGTACAGGGTAGTCTTGTAACGAAGTCCATAGTGATGTGTTCCCACTTCCACTCTAGTATAGATAAGGGATGTAAGGATCCATTGGGTTTCTGGTGCTCAGCCTTGACCTGCTGGCACGTATCACATATCTGGATGAAGACTGCAATGTCTCTTTTCATCCTGGGCCACCAATATGTTCGTTTAGCATCTTGGTACATCTTATTGGTGCCCGGATGAACAACATATCTTGTCAACAAAATATTAACACCGGAGAACCATCAAATAATATAATATAATTAATTAACTAATTGTACTCAAATGTACCCTACA
>JAJIYU010003797.1:0-25760 GCA_030144865.1 Tinospora cordifolia
GTGCTCTTGGGGTGGACGACGAAGAAGATGGGTTAGGGTTTTGAAAATGTAATAAAAATATTTATTTTTAAACCCTTATATTCTATGCTTATTTGTAAAAAGGTCCTTAAAATTTTTTTTATTTATTAAAAACTCCCTCCCAACGCCCAGACCAGCGCCTAGGCGCTGGGAGGAATTGGACGCCTAGGCGGCGCCTTGACAACACTGCTTGTTGACTTCACTTATATATGGTTTTAGTTCAATCCACTATCTCAAATATAATCTAAATAATATCTATTTTTATCATTTTTGTATATACAAATGATAAAAAGACTTATAATTCAATATGTTTATTCTAATTAATGTACTTTTTTTTATTAGCGTGCATTTTGTGCAGGTTCGCAGTGTGTATATTTATTTATTTGAAGCTTTTGAATGGAAGTCACCTGGTAAAATGAAGCAAGGTGGCCTTGACAAAGGCTGCAAAAATGGCTCTGTATACTTCTTCAGGAGAGGGATTCTATGTGGACTAGAGTTATTAATGGCAGACATGGCTTGTTGGACAATAGCTGCATTGCTATTATAGTCCCTTGCCATCTATTGTAGCCCTTGGAAGTACAGCCATTGTTCCCATTGCTAGTTCCTCCATTTTTCCCATTGTTTTTTCAATCCTCTCATTGATCTGAGGGTACTTAATGGCCAAGTCTTTAAATTATTGAAAGACATATGGTGTTGGCCAAGATGCTTTGGGGCTGTACTTCCCTAACATCTTTAGATGATTAGGTTCTCCTCGTGACCGCATTGCTTTGTTTATTTCCAGTCTAGATGATGATTCTCTCTTGTGGGACTGCTATTAGCATTGGAGTCTTAACTCTTAGAGAGGAACCAGGGCCATTAGTCTGTGGCATTCTTGATGATGTCCACCTTTCTACAAGAGAGGATTGTAAGTATTGGTCCCTTGAACCCTCACACTGTACTTGCTCCTTTTTTTGTTACCTTATCAATGTCCACGTTGCTCAACCCTTCTCCTTCATTCTATTGTGGAAGCATATCATTACCAAGTCAAAATGTCACGTTCGATTATTGGAAAACTTCACATTGCAGCACCAGTTTCTTCATATGACATGCTCTCTTAATTGGTGTGCACCATGTAGACAAGACAATGAAACTAGGGAGCAGGTTTTTCTCAGTTTTTGCTTTGCCTAGATATATTGTAAGAAATGGCAACAGTTCCATTGGATTAACCTGATTGAGATACCACACCATCATAAACTCCTCTTTGATTATGATTTCTACTGCTTGCTTACTAATTTACTTGGCTGCCTTACAGTGATTAGCTGTTTTCTGGAACATCTAGTCTTTAAGAAATAATATGATTTCAGGAAAGAGTTGTGAGATGTTGTCTGTGTGGGAGTCTTCATTACCTCATTCCTCTTTTTGGGTTTCTTGTATAAAATGCAGGAAAGGCCTAAGATTATCAGATTCAGCAGTTGGAATTATTTGGGGGCTACTCTTGTACTAAATTCTAGTGATACCATTACTCAACACATTAGCTTGGTGGAATTTTCTCCTCGAATTAACACCAAATCTGAGGGACCTTTTTAACAATGATACTGCAGCACATCTCACAATTATATAAGCATGGAAAATAAAATAGATTGTACAATCAGATAAGGTACTCTTCATTCAAATGCGTTCCATGCAGAACAACCCAAAATGTATGGTACTCATACTTCCTCCCATTTGTCATTTGTAGTCATACTCTTATTAAACACCTGAGCTTAGCAAGATTTTTTTCACTTAAATGCCTTGGCCTACAAACCTTCTTAGGGTCCATTTTTTGCATAAGATAGGATTGGGTTTTTTTTTTTTTAATTTAATTTTATTTTTTTAAATAAAAATAGGATGGGATTGGGGTGCATTGGATTGAAGAAGATTAAAAATAAAGTAATGTAATATTTGGTGCAAACTTTTTTTTTTGAAGTAGAAGCTAGAAGATTTATTATTATAATAATAAAAAGCTGGACGAGATGTTCAAACAAAACAAGGCTGACATTACATGAGGAGTTGCAAAAATTGCAAAAATTGAGGGCCACCCTCTCATCGAGTCCCCAAAGGAATACCCACCTCTCTATTTAGAGTTAGAAACACAAACTGCAAATAGATAGACTATTCTTTGTACAATAGTGCTAATATCAACTACTACGTTCCTAAATATACAGCTATTCCTATGTTCTCAAATAGTTGTCCAAACTGCAAATCTAATCAGCAACCAGTATCGCTTCGGTCTTTGCGGGGTCGAATTCGGAGTTGAGAGAGTGAGGACATCCTTTGTCGGAAGAGGTAATGCCGGCAAAAGATTACGCCACGCTTCCCAAACAACCTTCATAGTCCTGTAATGCCAAAAAAGGTGGAGCACATCTTCCTTAGCGTTCCTGCACAAACAATATCAAGAAGGAGAAATGTATCTATTAGGCATTGTTAACTGCAATTGAACTGAGCAGTTTAATTTGCCTAAAGTCACAAGCCAAGCCAAAATTTTATTTTTCACAGGGATCGGGGTTTTCCATATAATATCAAATCTATATTCTCGACTCTGCTTCCTAGATCAGTGTCATCCTGCCCCAAGAATGCATCATAGCAGGACTTAACGGAGAAGGTTCCACTGTCTTCTCCTTCCCATTTCTTGGAGTCCTCTCTATCCACGAATTGCACTTGGTCCAGTCTCTGTATCATGTCAGTCAGTTTCCTCAATTTCCTCTTCCTTCAGCTCTCTCCTAAAGTTGAAGTTCCAGCATGGACTGTTATGAGAGTTTTCCATGTCATTGCTCTTCATCTGAGACAAGGTGGCCTCTGGATGTAAGGTCAGTCTATATAGCCTAGGATAATCTTCTTTCAAGGGTCGTCGTCCCCTCCATGTATCCTCCCATGTCTGGATTTTCATCCCATTGCCCAGTCTCCATTGAATATGGCTCAAGAACCTGGGGTAAATTGAAAAAATAGACTTCCAAGGGGATCTTCGTGTTGTCTTGTTCTTAAGTCTTGCTGTCATATCATTGTGGGATGTCTCGTGGATGCTGCTAATAACCCATCTCCATAGGGAAACTTGTTCCGTGGAGAATCTCCATAGCCATTTTGTAGATAGGGCTAGTTTCCTGAATTCCATATTTCCTATACCCAAACCTCCTCTTTCCTTTTGCTTATAGACTTTTTTCCATCCAACCAAGAACTGGGGTTTCTCCGCACTTTTAGATTTCCAAAAGAACTTTCTGATGCACCTCTCAATCTCCGTTTCTAATAGTTACTAGCATTTGGAAGATAGACATGTAGTACGATGGTAGTGCTTCCAAGACTGTCTTAGCAAGAAGTAGTCTGCCCCCTATAGACAGATAGCTTCCTTTCCATCCCTCGATGTGACGCTTGACTGTTTGAACTATAGGGTTCCAAAAGGCAATTCTTTTACAATTCCCTCCTAAAGGAAGGCCCAGGTCTTTCATAGGCCAGCCTCCTGCAGAAATCTTCAGAATGCGCTCTGCATGGGAGAGATCTGACCTTGTTAGGTTGATACCTGCAATCTGACTCTTGTGAAAATTGATTTTTAAGCTTGGGATTAAAGAGAAACTTTCGAGGACTCCCCTAAGCATTTTCCAGCTGCACTTATAATTATTGAGAAAGAAAAGAGAGTCGTCAGCATAAAGGAGGTTCGAGAGACTGGTTTTGTACCTGCTCCTCCTGACAGCCCCTCCGAGTCAACGTCAAACGTCTCGATCGCTATGCCCTTGCCTTTACTCCTCTCTGTGCTTGTAATCTCGATCCATTTGTTTTGTTGGTCAGGTGCAAACTTAAAAAAATAAAAATTACAAATTTTTTTAAAATATATAATAAAAAGAAAAAAAGAAGGAAAAAGAACAAGATTAAAAAAAAGAAAACTTTCATAATAATCCTGTATGGATAGGCTATGAAGGTGGGCCCAACTTAATTTTTTATGCTATCCCATTGCAACCAAGATGAAATTGGACGTAAATTTGGTATCATATGTAAGGTGCTGCCAAGCAACCCCTTGGAGAAATATCCAGTCTTGGTGATACACCAAACCAATGGGACATGAGCTGAAAATTAATTTAGCTGCAATTCCTTTTTCAAAGTTGCCAAAATCTGTGCAAACTGCAGTGGGACTATTCTAGTAAAAGCTCACTACACCAGAATTATCTCTATGTATGTGGTGTCCTTCTTCATCTATCTTGTTATATTTGAAAGCATGAAGGCAGAGTTTTATTTTTTATTTTTAAAAGAAACATATTGATTTATTGATAGAATGGATAGTACAAAAGACTAACAAACGCACCTATTAAAGATAAACCTATTTACAACTTCCTACCACTCTACCCTACCATGCTAAAAAGCATTTTTCCACCTCTCAACCATTCTGACATGAAATAGCCAAGAGACATTGGACAGTTACTAACCCAAAAAGATGCTAAATAGTGAGATTCCTCCAAAAGCAATACCAATACTGGGATTTCTCCTCAAAGATCCATGCATTCCGCTCCTTCCATAGGCACCAAATCACTGCCATACTCACTATCATCCAATGACCTCTCCATTGCGGAATAATCTCCTCTCGAAAAGGACATAAACTAAACTGGAGAACTTGATTACTGACTTCAGAAAAAAAATTAGAAAATGTCGTTTCCACTGGTCCCACACATCTTTGGAATAGGAGCATCCCAAGAACATAGGATCAATCGACTCTCCATTTTGCTTACATAATTGACAACATTGCGGAAATAGATAAAGATTCGAGAACCGCTTTTTAACCATCTCTCCCGTATTGACCTTCCTCAAGGCCACTTCCCAACCAAAAAATTTAACTTTAGATGGGATAGGGGCTTTCCAAAGTTTCAGTAAGATATGAGACAACTGAATCACCAGATTGTCCAATAATAGTGAGAAGAAGGATTTTGTAGAAAACTCACCCCACGAGTCATTGAACCACACTGCTCGATCATTCTTATCATCTAACACACAATTCCGAAGAAGCGTTTGAAGGCCAGACTCTTCCTCAGTACACCTCGGCCCCCTCAAAGCTCTTAGATCGAGATCTAATTAGGTATGGGTCAACCTGTCCCCTATCCTCCTAAAATGGGAGATAGAGATAGTACAACGATGACCTAATGATTGTCTATACAATCTCGGAAACAAATCAACGAGGGCATTAGTACCTCACCATATATCATCCCAAAATCGAACCATATCTCCTTGACCAACTTATAGGCTACTGTGCTGATCATACAATTGGTGCAATGAATGAATGAACTTTCAAGGACTCCTATGGGTGGAATTCCTCTTAACCCCTATGTCTCTGCCATTAGTGTGGAGCCCATGCCTCTTTTTAATCACTTTGGACCATAAATGTTCTCTCTCTCTCTAGAAAATCTCTAAAGCCATTTCCCTGTCAATACTTTATTTCTTTCCACTAAATTTTCAATGCCCAAATTGCCTTGATCCTTTCTTAGTTGTATCTGTCGCCATTCCACAAGATGTAGCCTGCTACCTTCCTCCCCTCCCCCCCACAAAAAATTTCTCATTAACTTTTCAATCTTCAAGGCTTTACCCTTCAAAATTCTAAACACTAACAGAAAGTAAGTGGGTAAAGCATCCAAAACGAATTTGATGAATGTAAGTTTTCCTCCTTTGGATAGGAAAGCTCTCTTCCACCCATCTAGCCTTCTTGCCACTTTAGAGACCATTGGCTCCCAAAGCACTTGGGATCTGGGATTCCCACCAAGAGGCAAACCCAAATACTTTAATGGCCAACTCCCTAGGTCACAACCAATTCTTAGTGCCACCCTGTGCATCCAATCTTCTAGCATGGAAATTCCAGCTATACATGTTTTTGCCATGTTTGATATCCATCGAAAGCTCTACACAATTTTGAAGGCAGAGTTTTACTCAACATGGTTTTTTATTTTTTATTCAAAAGATAAAATAAGCTAGGAAACACTTGCTATGAGAATGCAAATCCAAGCCATTATTCAAAATGTTCCAAACATTTTGTGGGGCATGTGTTATAATGGAATATATATACTAAGCGTATACATCTCATGATCAATATAATGACATAAGCAATAACAATTGAAATCTATTGATGCAAAATTCTAGAACAAAATTATTGGAGGAATTCTAGTCTATCTTCAATTATTCTCCTATTATTCAACTTTCTAATCCAACAACAACACCTTACAAAACACCAAAACTATACCAACAAGCATAAATCATTCATCTTACACTCTTCAAGTCTAATTTAAAGGAAGTAATGGAATAGAATCTCATTTTTAAATTACCTATGACTGAATCCATTTGAACATTAGTTCTAGTTTCTCTCATTCCCAAAACAACATAGCTAAAACGTTAAAATAATACCTTAATCTTATCTATGGAGTCCTAGCTTCTGTTCCAACTTTCCCTTTGTTTTCTGTTTTAGCAAAAAATATGTTACTGAAGAGGACGAACTAATTTTTCCCAATCCCTGAATTCTGATACCATCCTTTTATTTTATTTTATTCTTCTGGTTTCCGCCTTACAGTCTACCATCACAGTATTTGGTGTCGACTGAAGTCTTCCTAGTCAATCACTTTTTATTTTGTTCGTCTTCATCACTCTTAAAAGCACTTTACTGTGGATTTTTTTAAAAATTTTTATTTTTATTTTATTTTAGTTATACAAGTCAATTGCTTCATCTACTAGTCTACTGCCTAGTCAACTTATAGTTGATTACATCAACCTGGAATCACCTTTCCATTTTTAACTGAACTTATAATACTACATTATTCCCTTTCTCTTAGCACATATTACCTAAATTCAAAGCACACACACCAATACAACCACAGAACAATTAAAAAAATTTAGAATCATTTAGGAAATGAGTGATGCTGCATTTGGATGCACATTGTGAAGAGTTCAGAGATGCCTACTAAGAATGAAAGACTGGGATTTGGTGGTAATGATAAAGAGAATTACTTAGAATAATATGTTAATAACCCACAAGGTATTGGTGGGGTTGTTTGGGGAAGGGCCCATGACCAAGAAGGTTACAAGTTCAACTTTCAACCTTATCCTCGAGCTTCTCCGAATTTTTCATGGTGGGTGGCCTGTCTTAAGCTTTGGTGTCCAGGGTCGTGGATTTATGCTTTAGTGGGGACCCTTGTGCTCTAGTTAGAGCGTTAGAGAAAAAATTGAAGTCACAAGAAAAAAAGAACAATATGTGGATAGAGGTGCTTAAGTTGGAAATAACTATGTGTGATATAGTTATAAACTTATCATTTGATAGACACCTTAATAGGATGGAGTGTAGGAAATAGATTCATTTTGTTGACCCCAAGTTGTTAGATAAGGACTTTATAAAAGTTCAAGGTCTGTTTGCCTCTCATTCATTAATCATGGATAGACTCCAATACTAGGGATGTGCATAATAAAACCTTACGATTCTAGAAACGTGGCTGATATAACCTTACTTGATTGGATTTGGTTGGGTTGTAAAAAATGTATAGAATGGGTTGATCAAGTTGTCAATATGACAATGCTAGATGGGTTCTTTAGAATTTAGGTTACAATTTGAGAAGTTAGGTCAATATTGGGTTAACTTGAGATCAAACATCTATCTCATATACCTGAGAGTTTGATGTATAACATAATTGAGCTATATATTTATGAGTGTAAATGTAGATAGACATATACATTAAGGGAAAAAAAGAAAGAAACATTGGGATGAGATATCCCAATGGGGTTATAATATATTGAAATGTTAGACCCAATTCATCATTGAAGTCCCAAATGGATAGTCTATGAGAACTAACCTGTCCAACAAACACAATGCGTACTTTTCTTCTGAACTTGGAAAATTGAACTAGTGCAGTTTCTAAATATCCTATTATCTATCTCAGCTCAGGCGCAACACCTGACAGCAAAAAATATACACAACCTAGTACTTCTTACAACTGCTAACAACAATAGAAGTAGGACACTTATTTCATTTGGAGAAACAAGCTTTGGACATCTTCTTGACCATTCAACTCATATGCCTTCACAAAATTGCATTCCCTAAAACACGTGAGCAGCTAATTTGTTATCCATCCTTCTTTTGAGATGGTTAAACTAAAATAGTGTTGTCCTCTTCCACATTGTCAGCCCAACATGATAGTGGGCCCGTTTGCTTGATAGTCCTCATTTGCTTCTTTGTCACTTTCCCCTTTAATGACTAAATCATGAACATGAGCATCATTTGCAATTGACAATTATTCTGTTATCAACTATTTTGAGTCCTAACCTTCCAAACACCATTGATTGACAACATGGGCCACTTGATCGTGGTCAATCTTATCTTTATTCCTTGAATGGACTTAAGTACTTAGTCTAGCAGAAACATTCAACCCACCTGTTATGTCAACTTTGTTAAGCGCAATCCATGAGAACAAGGACCTTTAGTAGACCTATAAGGTACATCACCGCCAAAGGATTTGTTACTAGTGACCCATCAAGAAGAATCATCTCATGAGTGGGATGTGCTGCTTTAAAATAAAGCCTACAATTCAAATTAACATGATTGAGACCATATGACAACACGCCACACTTCTATTAGGAGACTTTGGTCTTTGTACACCAGAATGGTGCTCGAGCTGTGCAACATGCCTAGAATCTTAGCACTTATCACATCATTATGTTCTTATGCTCATTGATGTCCCTTGGCCATCTCGGACACTACCAACTTTTTCATTGATGCCAATTTTCTCTTCCAATCATCTCTTCTTGAAACTTGAGTTGCATAGCATTTGCATTATTGTCATGAGTGTTGCTATTGAGCAAAAAACTCCTTTGCACCATCTATTGATTGCTATTGGCAATCTTGATGAAAGTATGCAAAAATCCAGACAATAACCTGACCACCTTTAGGGTTGCCATTTCCATGGATTGGCCATGGATAGTGGTGAGGGAAATACCAAGAATCAAGCATTAAGGCATTATCCCCCTCCACAACAATCTAGTTTTTCAGCGAGAAATCATCATAGTTTTCCATTGTAGATCATTCGACCAATGTTGGAAAAGCACATACTACTTCATCGATAGGATGAAAGTTTATCACTTCCTCGCTAGTTCAATCTTTGTCCACACATGGCCCTCTGTGGCCTGAAATGGGTCACTTCAAATAGGTTCATTGCTTCAGCCACCATAATACAATTCATCCAGCTTATAAACAAGCTCAATGGCCAAAGGCAGGTGGGCAAGGGAATAGAGGGCTTTGGAAAAGGGTTTGAAGACGGACCTTGGCAATGATGTTTTGGGATATCCTTGGAGTCCAATTTTATATTTAATTTCAATTGTAAGCCGGAGCAAACTATAAGGTAATACCAAAGAGCACCATCAGTTCCATGCTAATGTTAGGTCTATAACTAGGGTTTCCAATGTATGAGATCTTGTAGCCCTTACCAACGATAATGAGGCCATATAAAAACATTCATTTTAGATATTGTAATTAGATTTGCACTTTATTGACAAACTTGGGATTTACAATCCTTGGTAAGGATAATTGTGGATTATGAAATCCTTTTCTATCAAACAGGAAGCTTGCATGAAATGTACATTTAAGTAATTGCCTCATGGGTCTGATATTTGCCAATATGAAGTAGAAAGTGTGTAAGGAAGGGGATTCTTATTTCAAATGGTACATGGAGTTTGGAATGAATATGAAGAAATTAATAATACTCCTTTATCTTTTGAGTTGTTCTACTCGGATCGGTCGCTTAAGATCTTTGGTCTCAACCTGAACCCGACCAAAAAAGTTTGATGACTTCTTATAGACCGGTTGAGAATGATTCCGATCCAGTTCATGACCCATTAGATGTAGAAATCATTTGCCTCATATGAGGGATAAGATATCCTCGATGTTACTACATCAAAGAAGAGCATGAGTAACGTCTAGAAGAATCAAATGAACATCATGACCTATAATGGTTTTGAGTTCCTCTCAATTTCAGACAAATGGTACTCACCTAATTGATGTGCACCTCCTAAACTTTAGTGGTTGATTATCCTAGGTGACAGGTTGTCAAATCTTTCATAGGCTCCTTATACCCCATTGCATTGGTAAATTAGCTCCTAAATTATCCTTACTTGCCCTAGTTGTTGGATTTGAGAGGCCATCATCTAGATTTCTGTCTATGGTATGCCGAGATTACCTTCATTAGAGGTTCCTTTTAAGTGCTTGCTAGAAGAGGAGCTACACCATACAAAATGACTTGTAAGCCTTCAACCATGTTATGCCAACCATTGCCTCTTCATCAGGAAGTTAAATGGTTTGGTATGAGCCATTTACAATTGTTGTAAATCAATGGAAATTGCCTTGTCAATATGGTAGGAGTCCTATAATTAAACACGATGATGTCCTGTCGGGCATGTTTAAAGCTTCATTCCTCTCCACCTTTCTAACTTCATTCACTTTTCCCACTAACCACTCAATGGGTAGAAGATTCACACATATAGAATAACCCCTTTGTAGCTTCTTTTGTAAGAATCTTCGATCCCTCCCGTGAAGTACATAAATGAACCTACTTGTGTTTTGCTCTAAATGTTTCATTGCCCATCGTCCTTCAAAGAAACAATTAGATAAGGATGACTGATATGATTGGTGAGCATCTTTGGCTTGCTCAACTATCGCCCATTCTTTGACCGTGGAAAGAGATTTCCAACAGTTGATCGCCCACTATTTTTCTTGGACCCTTTTTGTCTTTTAAGCTTTATTACCTTCCAATCTGTCTTGCAATGACCCGTACTTTGTACACCATCTTATCGTAAATTGCCCTTCTTCAATTGCCTATTAAATTTTGAGAGGCCATTTTTAATTATGTGCATGTGTTTTTGTTAGTTATGATTATAAATTAATGATATGTACTTAGTATCAAGAGTATTCATGGAGTCCTCAAAATGCCAAAGGAGGTGGTTGAACAAATTGAGAGAATAATGAGAGCATTTTTATGGAAGAAAGGAGGAGGAAAAAGGGTAAATTTGGTAAAGTAGAGCCAGGTGTGCGAGTCAGTGAAAAGATGGGGCCTAGGAATATGAGACATCCTCTAAAGGAATAAGGTTTTAGCTGGTAAGTGGCTGTAGCTATTTTATGGGAATAGGAAAGTTATATGGGCAAGAATTATCAAGAGTATTCATGGAGCCAGTAAGAAGATATGGAAACTAGTATCCATCCAAGAGCTACCTATAAAGGTCCTTGGAACTTTATTTTTCTATATATACTCAGATCCACTGTTGAGTGAGATGGGAAAACCATTAGGTTTTGGGAGGATCATTGATGTGGCCCCCAACCTCTCAAGCTCTAGTTTCCTAGAATGTTCAACAAATTCTCTTTGCATGAGCTTCAATAGCCTCCTTCTACACAGAAAAGGGAAGAGATGGGCAGAATCAACATAGATGGAATTTAAAGCTGAGGAGCAATTTGGGGGAGGGGATGACCAGGAGATCATTCAATTGATCCAATAATCGGGAGGAGTGGTGCTACATGAAAGGGAAGATAAGATGGTGTGGGTGGGAGATAATGCAAGGAACTTCTCAACAAAATCTTTCCTGGAATACCTAGGAGCAGACAACTCTATGCAAGAACACAACTGTAATGCCAAATTTATCTGGTCATCAAAGACACCAACAAAAACTAAGATACTAGGGTTTGCTGATTAGTCTAAATAGACTTAATTGTGGAGACATGATTCAAAAGAGGTTTTTTGACTCATGTTTATCTCCCTTGTGGTGCTATTTGTGTAGGTGTGCAGATGAGATCAAACAACATGTGTTGGGAACTATGCATTCGTGAGGAGCATATGGAATGCACGGGGCGACAACCATGTGAAAATGAAAGCCCCTCTTGAGGACAACATTTTTGCTTTTCCCCATGAAGTTGGAAATTCTTCCGTCAAAATGTATTGAAACTGCACATCTTTTGCAATTATATATGCGGTCTGGGAGGAGTGAAATAGAAGGATCTTCAAAGGGAAGAATCAACTTTAGAGCAAGTTTGACAAAGATTGGTTACCTAATTTGCTACATGTGTAACCTCTACTAAATTTGGGAGATGGATCAGTTTTGGAGACTAGATGAGAAATTGGGATGGATTAGTTTTGGAGACTAGATGAGAAATTGGGAGAACATTTTGTATGGACTATAGGGTTGTCTTTTGATATGTAAAGGAGTTAGGGGGCGTATCTGAACAATGTTTTGTAAAAAATTTTGTAGAGGGATGTCTCATCCCACAATATTACATGAATATAATCATTTTCCATTTCAAAAGAAAAAATAGCATAATTTTATCATTTGTAATTTTGTGTTAAATTACTAAAGATGTCTTTATTTATATATAGATTGGAGGGAAAACATAGGAAAATTATTAAATTATTAAACGAAAAGGAACAATGGATGTCATGAAAGCAAGAAAGGTGGAAGGAGTGGGAAATTGTTAGTTGCCATATAAACACCATAACTATATTTTAAAATTTTAAATTAAATGATAAATATTGGTTTAAACAAATTCTTTTTGAAGTTCTACAAAAATGGTCTTATGATGAACTCTTTCAAAAATTCTAACCATAATAGTACAAATAAGATAATTACTTAATTCCCAACCTCTTTTTTATACATCTAATTTAAGATATTTTTAACTTTTCCATTTTGTCTGAAACCATCAAGAAGGCTTCAACGTGGTGCCTCTCCTTTATCAAGATTCCTTGGAAGAAAGAAGGTTTTTATTTTTATTTTTATTTTTTGTGGTGAATTCCCCTTTGTTTTTCTTCCGCACTCTTTGTTTCCATTTTCTTCCTCATTTAACATTTTCGCCCGTATCCCATCTTCATTCAAGTCCTTCAGAAATGTTTGTGAACAAGTTTTTAAATCTTTAAAAATATTATGATTTTCCATGTTAGTTTTTGCCAACTTGACGTGTGATTCCCGCAAATTGACTATTGGGCAAGGTATGATAATTAGGCAAACTTCACCAAAATTAATAGAATTGGTTTAATTTTTTAGGGGATGGAACTGGAGTTTAAATGTCAGGAAAAACAACCAAAATACTAAGAAATTTAGTAATTTTGGGCTAATTTGCTTAAAGTTAACAACTTTGATGAAGTGTGGAAAGTAAAACTTGATTTTTTATCCAAATAAAGCAAAGGAGAAAATGAAAAATGTTGACATTTGTATGGTGACAAAAATTGAAATAAAAATTCGAAAGAGTTTGGATCCAACCTTTCATGTTGTAATAATGCATGTTTCAAACCAGCAATAAGAAATGGGGGATTAATGGTCTAGAATGAAAGGAGATTTTAGTAGAGGAAAAAACGTGGCTGGAGAGACCATTTGATGAAGAGGAAATCAGAGAAGTTGTATTCAGTTATGAAGGAGATAAGGCTCCGGGGCCAGATGGGTATACTATGGAATTTTTCCAGAAGGAATGGGAAATGGTTAAGACAGATATGAATTTATGGATGAGTTCCACCAAGATGCAATTGTGAATAAGAGGGTCAATGAGACATATATATGTCTTATTGCTAAAAGGCATAATTCAGTCAAAATTTTAGATTTCAGACCTATAAGCCTAATCACAAGCATCTATAGAATATTAGCCAAAACCCTAGCGAACCTGTTAAGGAAGGTGTTATACAACACGGTTAGTGAGCTGCAAATGACTTTTGTTAAAGATAGGCAAGTTTTGGATGCCATCCTTATTGTAAACGAAGCAGTGGAGGATTATAGAGCTGAGAGCAAGTAGGGGCTCATCCTCAAGATAGACTTTGCCAAGGCATAAGCCTCTGTGAGATGGGATTTTGTTGATTATGTGCTGAAGGTAAAAGGCTTTGGAACCAAGTGGAGAAAATGGATACAAGCCTGTCTGTCTTCTGTCAACTATTCCATTTTCATAAATGGAAGACCGAGGTGAAAATTTAAGGCCCAAAGAGGACTAAGACCAGGGGATCCTCTCTCACCCTTTCTTTTTTACTTTAGTTGCTGATACCTTCGCAAGAGTCATAGAAAAGGCAGTGATGAGTCAAAGAATAGAAGGGGTGAGAATAGGAAAAGAAACAATTCGGCTAACTCACTTATTATTCGTTGATGATTGCCTCATCCTAATGAAGAAAGATAGCAAGGAAGCTGAAGCCGTCACAGAGGCCCTACAAGCTTTCTGCTTGGTTTTTGGACTGAAAGTTAACCAAGAAAAAAGTCATTTGGTGGGTATCAATGTGAATAAAAAGGAGGTTAAAGATCTGGCTAAGAGCATCAAGGTTTCCTTGGGACAGTGGCCTATATGTTATTTGGGTATGCCTCTGAGAGGTAGTCTCAACAAAGTTGATTTCTGGAATTCAGCTGTCCACATTATCTCCAAAAGAATTGAAGGGTGGCGGGGAAGCTATTTGTCTAGAGGAGGAAGGCTCCTTCTGTTGAAATCAGTTTTGGAAGCCATTCCCACGTATTTTTTGTCCCTATTTAAGGTTCCCATAGGAGTAGCCAGAAGAATTGAGCAAAAGATGAGCAGATTCTAGTGGAAGCAAGAGGGGAAAGAAAAGGGGCAGCATCTAGTCAAGTGGGATTTAGTATGCCAAGAAATCCAAAAGGGAGGATTGGGGGCGGGAAACATAATTAACAACAACAAGGCTCTTATGGGAAAATGGTTGTAGAGAATGTATAGATAGCCGAAGGCATTATGGGCCCGCATAATCAAGAGTATTCATGGTAGACAGAGCAATGGTAGAGAAGCAAGAATTAATAGAAAAAGTAGCAGGAGATTGCCTTGGAAGTCAATTGGTGGCCTATATCCTATTTTCAAGTCTCAATTAAGATGGAAAGTAGGTAAAGGCAATGAGGTTCATTTTTGGGACGACAAATGGTGTGCTACATACAGTTTAAAAGATATGTTTCCTTTGCTGTATCAACTATCGAACAAGCATAATGCTCCAATTGCAGAATTTCTTTGCCTTTGACGAAAGCCATTTGATTCCTTGAAATGGTGTCGCCCATGATCCTAATAAGCCTATTAACTATTGCCTTTGCAATAATTTTATATAAGCTTGTGGTAAGACTAAGAGGCCTAAGATCATTTACTCTCTGAACCACATTCTTCTTTGCGATCAAACAAATATGTCTTATTGGTACTCCTACTCACCACTCCCGATCTATGAAACTCCTCCATAATCTTCATTAAATCATCTTTCACAATCTCCCAACGCTTTTGATAAAGCATCATGGAGAATCCATCCAGTCCTCGAGCCTTAGTACCATCACAATAAAAAACAACCACTTTGACCACCTCCTTTGAAAAGTTTTCTTCAAACCTTCTACTTTCCTCCACATCAATTGGATCCCATTTTAGTCCTTCGACTCCCCAAACCTAATCTTGTTTCTTACCAAATATCTGTAAAAATTGTTTGACAATGCTTTCTACTATTTTGTCCTCATCCCCTATCCTTTATCCATTATTCCCCTCCAACTTAGAAATAACACCTGCCACTTTCCTTGCACTCAAAATGCGATAAAAAAACTTTGAGTTAGCATCTCCCTCCTTTAGCCATTTAACACGAGCCTTCATCTACGCTCCCCTTTCCATTTCTCTACTCAATTTCCAACGATTCCCTTTTCTCTCCCATCTCTCCCTCTGTCTCTCCTTGTTCCATTGACTACCCCCCTCTAGTCTATTCAAATCCCTAATATTGTTTTCCAATGTCTTTCTTCTTCTCTCCTTGTCGCCCATTAATGTTTTTCTACATTCATAGCATTCCTCTTTCACTACCTTTAACTTCTATGTGAATCTAAACCCCTTCCACCTCTCCAAAACATACGAATTCAACCAGCCATCGATCTTTTCCTTAGATTTTTGGTGAGAACCCAATCTTCTGTCAAATCTTTTTGGGTGAGGACCCCACTCTGGTTTCTCTGTACTTATGGATATTGGCCAGTGATCTGATACAAGCCTGTCTCCTACCTCTTGTTTGCAATATGTATACATATTGGCCCATCCTACTACGAACAAAAACCCATCAAGTCTACATGCTGGCAAATAAATCCAATCTTTAAACCTTGACTGCCACAAAGCCCCTAGTAGATCCCTTCCCACCGAGCTCTTTTTCACTTCTTGGAGGATAATTATATTTGGATTTTGTTTTTTTATGAACCTTTTGATCATTTCTCGCTTCTCTTTGGACTTGCATCCCCTGATGTTCCATGACAATATCTTCATTTTATCTTGCACAACTCCCCGCCCCCCTCTTTCTTTATTTAACTCTCATTTTTCCTCCCTTCCTTCCTCTGCCTGCTCTTGTCCTCTCTCTATTTGTATCAACCCGACATCGATCTTCTTCAATATTTCCTCCACCTCATCTTTTCTTAGCTGTTCATTCGGCTTGCTCTAATTCCCTATGCTCCAATTACCAGTTTCAACTTTTTCCTGTTGGAACCTTTTTGAACTGCTTTTGTGCGAGGTATGTATAGAGTTAGGCATTGAGGTGGAGAAATAAAGCTTTGAAGTTCTTCTGAAAATACATCTTCTTTCCCTTTCATTAAGACTTCCATTTGGGTCCCCTGAAGCTCCACCTCACTGTCTTCTTCTTCACTTTCTGATTGTTCTTGACAATCCTATGTGTTGCTGTTGTAACTTGACGATTCAGCCTAACAGGATTCCACTATTTCATCTTCCTCGAACTCTCCACCGTTGTCTTCTTTCGATTTCCTTTGCTCGCACTCTTGGATATCTTCCTTGTATCTTCGTTGTGCATCTGTCTTTGGAAGGCACCCCTATGTTTGGGTCTTCGTCGATACACTTAAATCTTTTTTCCTTGGCTATATTGCTTCATCGGTATTGCTCCTGTTTTTTGGCCTATTTGGATCATGCAAGTCTTTAATACTTTGAGCCCTTCAATATGGGCTCCTCCATCTACCCGCTCATTTAGCCCACTTGTCTCATCTCGTCCTTGGCCCATCTGTTTCTCGTTATGGGCTTCTGCACATATTTGGGCCTCCTTACCTATATTTGTATTAATGACTCCTTTATCGGCCGACTGTTTTGTCTGTCCCTTTTCTCCCATCTTTTTTATGTCACCTTCTCTGATCCCCGATACACTTTTTCCTTCCTTTTTGAATAGCCTTCTTTGATCCATTTTCCTTTCCTATCCTCTTTGATTCTCTGGTGCTTTAGAATGGGTACGATGCCCTTCCTCATTTAGCTTTCTTCCATCTTCCGCTCCTGATATCTACGAATTTTCTGGTCCCTTTTCCGTCCTTGCCACCTTTCTATACTTCCTTGCCACTTCTGCATCAACCACCTTCTTCCTTTTTGATGCTGCTGCAAATCGATGTTCCTCCTTCTGTCGAATAATTTTTGTTCTCATTTTCTCCGATGATTGTTCCTCCTTCATCTTCTTGCTCCTATTTTTCGTTCTCCTGCAACTTATTTTTTTGTCGTGCGCTATTTCCTCCCTCCATCAGGTTGATGCTAAAAGGGTGGATACTGAAAACCTCACCTTCATACTGCATCTTCATTATTTTGGCAGAAATCCTGAACTCCACTTTCATATACACCATATCAAAAACATCTCCTTCGACTGATTGCCTGTTCAATTCTATCAATCCACCACATCTTATTGCAATTTCATCAAATAGTACCTTCTCCCACACTTCAATAAAAACTCCTTTGATTCCTATCCACTCATTTTGACAACAAAAGACCCTGTTGTGCCATTGGACCCGTTTCTCCTAGATTCGGATGTCATAATTCAGGTCCAATTATATCTTTTGTCTTCTTAATAGATTCTACTCCTCCTCCATTGAGCATTTATATAATGGTCTGTCCCAATGGATGGGTGCTAGCCTACAATCCGCCTGAATCTGCTGAGAAATCTTCTCTTTGATCTCTTTCTAGCTTACCTCGTTTGCAAACCTTGTTATCACCATCCACAACCTTTTTTTTTCCTCTTTCTGCATTGTAACTCTTTGCTTGGGAGTGAATCTCTATTTCATTTTCTATTCCAGTTTCCATCCTTCTTCCTGACTTGCTCTTCTACTTAATCCCGTAGCTTCATTTTTACTTAGCCATCTGTCAGAGGGATCTAGACATCCGTTCAACTCAATCTTCAATCTTGCCCACTTCTCGTTTCCACCTTCCTGTGGTACAAAGATCATCCTATGTTTTCCATTTTCGATCTTCGTTATCCTCAAGAAACTTCCCCATTCATTTGTAAATGTTTCTACTAGCATAACAATCTCCTTGCCTCTATGTATTCTCTTGAACCTATCATCTCTTGCCATTATGCCTGCTTCACCCAAAACTTGTACTAGCCGTCTCCCTGTCTCTTCATGAATCTCTATTCGGAACAATCTTGTTTTCGAAAATTCTTCAATGAATATAGTGTTCCATCTGTTTGATTTCCATGCTTTAACCCACTTCCTTTCCATCTTTTTTGCTTGTTTGATATACAAATAGCTGCGTTTTATTCTTGCCATCATTGTGTCCCAAATAAGAAGTGTTATTGGACTTATAGTTTTATATATGATAAAATTCTACTTCTATTTCTTTTCATTTTTTTCGTATAGTAATAATGGATATTTTGGCATCCATATGAAAATTCTTTAAACTTTTCCAAGTTTGGGAATTTTACAAAAATTCTGCAAAACATCTCCAAATTAATTTGGGTTCTTAAAGGTTGAAGTTTTAGGCGAAGTTGATGATCGAACCTTGCTATTGGGTTGGGTGAATGACAATATCTTTTACAGTCATCCGCTTCTCTTGGGTGGAACACTTTTTTGGTTGACATGGGTGGATTATTGAGATTGTAGTTCAAAATTGATCCAGCATTGGTTGTTTGCATCCCCATCACGTATGGTGCAACTGATTTAATCCTTTCCAAATACCAAAATCTGCACATGGTTTGATAACATGATTGAAGTAATTTACTATTGTAGCATGAGTTGTCTTCAACTTGATTGCATTAGATATTTATTTATCATTTTGTTATTATGACTAATCAACCTTATTTATTCGTTGAAGCATTATAATCAATTAGCGAGGTGGTATTTTGCAATATGCAGGTTGGCATTGTTCATGAAGGGATGCGGTTCCCTTTATGGTTGCACGGCCACGTTGTTCTTGAGTTTCTTGTGGTTTCAACAAATCCTAAAAACTCGATTGGTAAGAAGAATTTTCCTCTGTATTTTCCACTTTTTATACATCAATGTAAGAGGTCTGCATTGGCAAAGAACACAAAAAAGGGCTGTAGGGATGAGGTACTTTGCTAAGGATACAAAATACTATTTTACAGAGACTACAATTGTGGCACAATTCTTGCTTACTCACTCTTATTGTCACCGCTAGCTAATTGCATACACTAATCTAAAAGCAAGCTAAAAGATAAAATCATCCAAAATTTATTGGTGTCATTTGATACATTGTTTTTAATATTGTTTCATATCTTTCTTTTTGATTGGTCAAATCACTACAAAAGTCATCACTCTCCATTATTGTATTTCAACTTTGTATTTGACATTGATAGATGCTCTCAACTTATTGATGGTCGGAATCCACAAAAAATTTGATAAATCTTACTTCTTTCTCAAGTTATTGCTAGGTTGAGTTTACAATGAAACTGTTACATATTATTGTATTAACAACAGGAAACATGTCATCATGACAATTTTATTGGTAAGAATTAAGGATGGGGATGATGGCATTGCTTTAAAACGTTTTTGTCAATAATGACTAAATAGTTGAGGTTGCATTACAATGACCTAGATGCCACAACTTTAGATCTGGAAATATGCTCCTGGCTGAGTAGGGCTAAGGGTGTGTATATCATTTAATGATCCTTCTTCATAATTTGCAGTGATAGGAACCATATATGTTTGCTACACTTGTTTTTATTGTCAAGCAATGTTGCATGATATCATTTTACTTCTATAGATTTGGGTTCTCCATATTGTTTCTTTTGCATAAGACAAGAGAGAAAGCTAGTGCTCTAGTTTGCATCTTTTCAGTTTTCACTAGCTCAATTTGATCCTTATAGTTATTGAATTTCAAAATAAGATATATGTTGAACTAAGAATACTTGAAATTGTTTTATTTGCTCCTTCTGCATTGTAATATCATGACTAGTGTTGTCAAGGCGGAAAAGGCACTCTAAAATGATAAACCTTTATAAGGTGAGACGTCGCCTAGGTGTGTTTAAGATGGACCACAAAATAATTACTTAGAGTTCCTAAAAAATTATTTATTTATTTATTGGTCCCTCATAGTGTGTATAGATATAAAAAGCGAAACGATGGTGGACAACGGAGGATGACGGAGGCGATGGAGGAAGATGGAGGACGATGGCACAACGGAGAGGAGAAGAGCACGGCGGAGGAAAGAGAACAGACAACGATGGGAAGGAAGGCGGTATGAGGAATACAGGCGGAAGGGACGCGGAAGAAGGAAATACGAGGGAAGGAAAAATGGTACGAAAATGGGAAGAATGGAAGGATGGTAGAAAGGAAAGAAAGGAAGCAAGGAAGACGAGCCCCAGACCAGAACCTGAAGTGGCTCCATGCAAAAAGACGAGAAGATATCCTTCAGGAAAAAGGAGAGAGAAGAAGACAGTATAGGGATGGGCAGAACGAGAATGAGAATAGGAAATGTCGGACACATGGAGATAACCCAGGTGGGGTTAAACCGACGTGGAAAGAGATCTTGTTTCCCACAAATGAAGATTACGAGGAGGGATGGGTAAAGGTGATAAGTAGAAGAAAAGTTAAAGAGGCGAAGGGAAAACAACAACTTACCATACCGGTAACCAGTTACCACAACGAAGTTATTCCGAGGAAGACACAACGAAGTAAATACGAGGTGACGAAGAAGTCAAAGGGGGACTGGTCTTTCGTGCTGTTTCCAACAAAATATAAACTATTCTCGTTCTGCTACGCAACTGATTCGGATGAGGTGGTAATTAAAGAGGAGACCCAAAACCGTCAATATCAGGTTGTCTTAACGAAGGAGGATATGAAATGGTGGAAAAGAAACTTGGAAAAGGTGGTTAAGGAAGAAGAAGTAAAACAATACACAACAGTTAGGCGAAGTAAAGGTTTTAGCATAATGTTGGACGTGCTAGTAAACGAGAGAGGAAGTTTCATCAAGCTAACCAAGATGATCCAGGGACAATACGAAAGCGTCGTTATTCCAGAAGAACGAACGACTGAGGCATGGAGAAATCTGTGGACAACCTTGGATTTGGTTGTTAGCGAAGAGGTGAAGCGTAAAGAAAAAGAGGATAGGAACATTGCGAAAGCAGCGGAGAAGAAGAACAACGAGGAAGATAAGGGGCTCAGAGGCACGGGATATTGGAATGGAGAAACAGAAGGGAACAGACGACTTCAAAGACAAGTCGTGCAAGGAAGCCAGAGCTTGTTATCCCAAGGATCGTCATCGACAACGAAATTCATAGTGGTGCGTACCCACGACGAGACACCATGGAAGATAATCGAACGATCCATCGCTCGAATGCTGAAACGAGCGATTCAGATAAGGAAGCTGGACGTGGCCAGAGGTATACTGTTCTGCAATGGATATGAGGAGTTGAGGATCATAAGGGCGGAGAAATATAAAACTCTCTTAGGAGGGTTCTATATAGATGAGTGGTCGGAGGAGCTGGCATCCCTAGGAGCGAAAGTAGCTTGTCGAAATAGTTGGATGGGAGTTGAGGGCATCGCTCCAGAGAAATGGAATGTATATACATTCAATAAAATAGGCGAAGTATGCGGGGGTTTACTGGAGATAGCAAGCATAACAAGCTCAGGTTCATCTATGGAGATGGCCTTCCTTCGGCTACGAGGGCATGACTCAGGCTTCTTGCCAAAGGAGTTTGATGTCTATGATGAGCAAGGAATACAGGAGCTGCGGTTAGTAGAAATAGAACGAAATTGGGGAATGGAGATTAAAGAGCTACGCCATCAGATCTTAGAGAACTTTGTAGGCAATCAACAGAGGAAATGGCTGGAACCAAGACGGTGGAAGTTCGGCGGTCGGAGGAGCGAAGAGGTGGTGCTGTCCAGCGACGATGAGGAGGACGACGAAGCTGACGTGGAAGACCAGGTGGCAGATCAGGAGGATGACGAGGACGGCGGAGCAGGAACAACAGTCGAGGGATGTCACCATGATAGATGGGAAACCAATAGGGTTTTGACAAACCGCAAGGTAGCAGTGGAAGCATTAAATGCGAAGGCAGAACGTCGTTTTGGCGGTCAAAAGTTAACGGATAAGTTTCAAAAGTCTGGAGATGGATTAAATGGGATAGGCCAGGGAGGAGAAACCCGAGATGGACTTAGTGGGGTAATAAGAAGGGACTTGATGGGTGGGCCAAGTAAAGAGCCCTCAAGGGCTGGACAGGGAAATCAAATGAACGAGGAAGGGCCCAATAGAGATGGAAGAGAGTTTGTGGGCCTGAAATGGAATTATAAAGCCTAGACGGGCAGGTTAATGACCCAAGTCTACGGTAGGGACAAAAATAAACGGAGCCGAAACAGACAAGGCTTGCTGGCCCGATGGGAAGCTCGGTACGAGGGACGAGACTTGGACTCAGACACGGACCCAGAATTCTATGAGAAGATGACGGTTAGCGATCAAGAAAAGGTGCCGGAGACACCTAGTGCGGAAGAAGAGCTTGCCAGCATGCACGGAAACGAGAGAGGGAAGAACACGGAACATGCCAAGGTGCGATACTCTCCCTTGAAATCCTCTTCTTCTTTCTCTTCTCTATCTACTTCCACCTCTGCCTCTATAAACACATTCGACTCAGACTGCTCAAGCTACATATCGCCGACCAGTCCTGGAAGCCAGGATGATGAGATTCATATAATTCAAGATCAGAGATACTGCATGGAGCAACTAGTGGAAGGGGAGGAGAAAATGCTTACCACACAACAACAAAATATGAAGAGAGAGGAAGAGCAGGCAAGAGAGCAGGAACGAGTGAAGGAGTTCCTGAACGCCATTAACATCCAACTTGTGGAGGCGTAGGGTTGGATAATTTTCTCTTCAAGGGAATAGATTGTTTTTATGAAGATCTTATCTTGGAATGTCAGAGGATGTGGTTCGAAGGACAAGAGAAGAGCGATTCGGAGAACTTTAGGGGCTGCCCAGGCAGACTTTAGCTGTCTGCAGGAGACAAAGAAACAGAAAATAGACCTCTTATTGGTCTCAGAGCTGTGGAGGAAAAGATTCGTTACTTGGAAAGAGCTCCTAGCTACTGGGTCATCAGGTGGCATACTTGCCTTGTGGGATAACCGCAAGATGTCAGTGGAAATAGTGTGGGAAGGGGAGCACTCCATAACAATGGAGATCACCAATGGAGATAACGAAAAATGGTGGTATACGGCGGTGTATGGGCCATGTGATGAAAAAGGAAGAGAAGATTGTTTGCTGGAAATCTCTGCAACCTCCTCGGTTGTTAACGAACCATGGTGCATTGGAGGAGATTTTAATATGGTCAGAAATATGGAGGAAAAGAAGAATTGTCATGTTGCGAAGGGTTGTATGCGCAGATTTGATGATTGGATTCATGATATGAAGCTCCACGAACCAGATTTGAGGAACTTGACCTTTACTTGGAGTAATGGGAGAGTTTGCCCGGCTATGTCAAAGTTGGATAGATTTCTTTGTAACGATGAATGGATGGATCGATTTCCAGATCAGAATGTTTGGGGTATGCAAAGGATAACCTCCGATCATTGGCCCCTTATCCTTGACACTAAAAAAATCAAATGGGGACCAGCTCCATTCAGATTTGAGAATGCTTGGCTGCAAGATCCAGAAGTCAAAAGAATTATTCAGAGAGAATGGGAGAAGGACAATGTCACAGGATGGGCAGGGTATAAATTCATGATGAAGTTGCACAACCTGAAATTAAAATTAAAGGAGTTGAGAAACGGTCAGGACACAGGTGATCAGGGGATAATGAAGGACTTGATGAATTCCCTGGAAGCTCTGGATAGGAAATTAGAAGTGGAAGAAAGCCCAGCTTTGTGGGAGGATTGCCGTCAGTTGATTGGAAAAATAACAATGCTGGAGAATAGAAAGGAAAGAAGGTGTCATCAGCAAGCTAAAATGAGGTGGGCAAAAGAAGGAGACGTAAATACTAGGTTTTTTCACAGAGTAATGTCTTTACGTAAATCCAGAGCCACCATCACAAAATTAGAAGACCGAGAAGGCCACTTGATTGAAGAGGAGGACATTCAGAACTTAATCATCAACTACTACGAGCAGATGTTCCAAGATAAATTCGAACGAAGATGGGGAGTGGAAGGTCTTCAATGGAATCAAATCACTGAAGAAGAGAGAGTGTGGCTGGAAAGACCCTTTGAAGAAGAGGAGATAAGAGAAGCAGTCTTCAGCTGTGATGGAAACAAAGCTTCGGGGCCTGATGGTTTTACTATGATGTTCTTTTAGAAGGAGTGGGATATCCTCAAGAAGGATATATGTGACGTAATGGAAGAATTTCGCAATGATGCGGTTGTTAATAGAAGAGTTAACGAGACATACATCTGTCTCATCCCAAAGAAGATTCAGCCCATGAAGGTGTCAGATTACAGACCTATAAGTTTAGTCACAAGTTTGTATAAAATTCTGTCCAAGACTTTAGCCAACAAATTAAAGAAGGTGTTGCCAAGGATTATAAGTGAACATCAAATGGCGTTCGTCAAAGATAGGCAGATCACTGATGCAATCCTGATTGCAAATAAAGTAGTTGAGGAGCATAAGGTGAAGGGCAAAGAGGGGCTGTTATTTAAAGTTGACTTCGCTAGGGCTTATGATTCAGTTAAGTGGTGTTTTCTGGATTTCATCCTTAAAAAACAAGGGTTTGGAGATAAATGGAGAAGATGGATCCAAGGTTGTCTCAAGACAACCAATTACTCGATATTTATCAATGGGAGACCTAGGGGTAAGATCAACAACCAAAAAGGCTTGCGGCAAGGAGACCCACTATCTCCATTTTTGTTCACCATAGTGGCTGAAGCCTTCACTTGTATTTTGGAGAAAGCAAGAAGAGAGGGCTTGATTAGTGGTATGATGGTGGGTAAGGATAATATTCAGCTTGACCACCTGCTATTTGCTGATGATTTCTTAATTTTTATGCGGAATAATAGAACAGAAGTCCAGGCCGTTCAGAATGCTCTGAGGACTTTCTGCCTATTGTTAGGTCTGAAAGTGAATGGTCACAAGAGCCAACTGCTGGGAATAAGCTCTAAAGAAGAGGAAACCAGAAGGTTGGCAGAAGAGATTGAGGTGGGTCAAGGAGTTTGGCCTATGATGTATCTTGGGATGCCGCTAGGAGGAAATCCTTTCAAAAATGATATCTGAGAACCGGTCATACAAACCATTAGAAGAATTGCGGGTTGGAAAAGGAGCTTTCTATCTAAGGGAGGCAGACTTCTTCTTCTAAAAGCGGTGCTAGAAGCTCTCCCAACTTATTATTTATCTATATTTAAGATTCCTAAGAAAATTGCTGACATCATTGAAAGACACATGAGGGATTTCCTATGGAAACAGGAGGATATAGAGAAAGGGCACAATCCTGTTAAGTGGAAGCAGGTGTGTAGAACTGTCAAAGAAGGCGGATTGGGCATTGGAGACATTCTCAAAAGAAGTAAGGCCCTAAGATCCAAATGGCTTTGGAGAATGATGGAAAAGCCAAACACACTATGGGCCAACATAGTGAAGAGCATCCATG